>JAWQEG010008078.1:0-19023 GCA_033782935.1 Petrolisthes cinctipes
CTTTATGTTCATTTCTTATGGCTTTCTTCTCTGTTGTTTCGTGGAATTACGGGTCTTTCTCTATTTTCTCCTCCATTGTATTTTTCCATTCCTTTTATATAGCGAAGGTACAGTTTGCTATTTGTAGACTTCTCTCTCTCTGTTTACCCTCTGAGTGACTGTGGTATCCCTTCTAATACATAAAAACATTAAGATTGCAACAAAAATTTCAATAAGGTACTACTGGACCAATGGAATGAATGACATCATCAAGGTAGATTATAACTCATAGTGTATGTAACTGCAGTCATAATAAAATCATCTATAGTGTTCGTTATGCAGTTGTATAATTAAAAATGACACTGACACTTGAAAGTAAATATTCATAATTCATTAAAAAAAAAAAAAAAATCCTACACTGTAAACATTATTATTTTTTTTTCCAGATTTCACTCATTGGTTTGGAAAAAATAATTATATGGTAAAGTATCTAATTAAGCAGCTGATAGGTATTGTGCATGATGGTGTGGATACTGTATTACACAACCAATTACACAACCAAATTCAGTCTCTAACAACAATACCTGTGTCGCTTTGAGCAAACACAACTGAAGTGAATTTATTTGTTTAACTGTACACACTGTCATTTATCTCGTACTCTGCTCTAGTTTTTATGTGGTTTTTCTCTTTCCCTCTCCGTCCACACCGTCGTATGAATAATTTAATTTAACCCTTCCCTTTCTTTCTCACTCACATACTATTACATTTTTTTCTTGCGTTTTCGTTCCCTCCCTTCTTATTATTTTTTCCCTTCCGCGGCTCTTGCTCTGTTTATTTTCTCCCCATGATGCCTGTCACTCTCTCATACACCACACATTCATATAATCTCTCTCTCTCTCTCTCTCTCTCTCTCTCTCTCTCTCTCTCTCTCTCTCTCTCTCTCTCTCTCTCTCTCTCCTTCGTCTTGTCTAATATGGTTCCAAAAGGTGTATTGTGAGTAGTCCTTTGTGTTCCTCCTTTAATTAAACGTCACTTCCTTCTCCTTACCGTCACATGCTCCCCTATAAACATCAACTCCTTCCACTTCACAACTTTTCTCCATTAATTAAACAGTGTACCCTCGTTCCTTTAATCAACAACCTCACCTTCCCTACGTTGACACGACCTTCCTTCCTTCCCTCCTTCCTTCCTTCCTTCCTTCCTTCCTTCCTTCCTTCCTTTCTCTCATCAACGTTCTCTTCTTTACTATAACTTCTCCTTGTCTCTTTAAATTCAAGCCATCTTACTTACTAAAACACCCACCAGCTTTTTTTTTCCCCTTCAGCCAACGCCACCACTTTTCTTCCTTATTAACATCACCTTCCTCCACTTAGCATCATACTTCTCCGCTTTATATACACCTCTCTCTTTTATAACACCACCACCACCACCACCACCACCACCATCACTTTACCCAACGTGCCCTTATTCCTGTTAACATCATCTTACCTGGCTTAATTAACAGCAGCACCCCTTGTATACCTTTGAGCCTCGCCTACCCTCCTTCTAATGAAAGTCACTTACTATCCCTTTAATGTGTGTGTGTGTGTGTGTGTGGTTTTTTTTTTTTTTTTTTTTTTTTTTTTTTTTGAGTGCCTTGATTCCTCCAAAGTATATGCTAGGAAACTGAACCAGAGGGGCAAACATAATGGTGCTCTTTTGTTGCTTGGAATAGTTTGGAGGATTCAGTTGGTCCAGAATTACCAACACAAAATTTCTCCCTTTACGTAAACATCCCATCTTTTATCTTTCATCACTCAAGTATCATATGCCTCATTATCGTCAGCTTACCTTCTTCAACAGTCATGCCTCTCTTCCCTCCCTATCTATCTTCCTCCTTCCCTTCTTCCTCTCTCCCTATTTGCTTCTGTCTCATTTTGTTTCTTTCTGTCTTCCACCGTCGTTTCTCCCTTCCTGATTCCTTCAATGTTTCTCATCTCATTCCTGTCTCCTCTTTCTTCCTTTCCCCTCTCTCCTTTCTTAATCTTGCTCCCTGCCTTATTACCTGTCTTCTTTCTCTTCCTTCCTGTCTCCTCTTCCATCCTACCCTCCAATAATGTCACTCTTCCAGGCCTCTTCCAAGATCCACTCTTCCGTTTGGAGAGGTGGCAGTGGCTAACATTCATTACAAGAAACTCCCAGCACTGATAAAAGAGTAAGTTATAAGAAATATTCGCAAAACTTGGCCAACGAAAGATCTTCCTTGCTGTTTTTCAGGAGTTCCAAGAATTTACACAAAAGAGAGAGAGAGAGCGAAAATATTATTCCTCTCAAATGAAATGTAATTAAGAATAAAGAAGTCAAGCCATAACGAATGAAAAATTATATTCCCAAAGGGGACAATATTATGGCAAAGACTGGACCGAACTGATACTGAACACGATATAATGTATAAATATTTAAAGTTGCAAATAAAGAAAAGTTAAACAAAAAATATTTAGGGGATATATTAGTCCAATTAATAAACGAGTGTGTGACATTGTTGAAACACAAATAATATATGTGATGTTCAGTTCTGTATCTCTGCCTCGTCAGCTTTAGTGGAAGTAACAGGAAAAAAAAGAAAACATATTCAAGGCTCGTCAAAACTACAGCTCACACACAAGCCAGAAAATAGCGAGGTAAACTATTATTAACATCAGAAATAAGAGTATGAAAGATACAATTTGTTCTATCTATCTCGTATTTCTCTGTTTATATGTAGGCTATGTCTACCCCCCCCCCTCCTTTCTTCACTACTGCCCCTCCTTTCTCTCCCCCTCCTTTCTTCACTACTGCCACACCTTTCCTTCCCCCTCCCTTCTTCACTACTGCCCCACCTTTCCCTCCCCCTCCTTTCTTCACTACTGCCCCACCTTTCCTTCCCCTTTCCCTCCCTCTCCTTTCTTCACTACTGCCCACCTTCCCCCCCCCCTCCTTTCTTCACTATTGCCCCACCTTTCCCTCCCCTCCTTTCTTCACTACTGCCCCACCTTTCCTTCCCCTTTCCCTCCCCCTCCTTTCATCACTACAGCCCCACCTTTCCCTCCCCCCTCCTTTCTTCACTACTGCCCCACCTTTTCCCTCCCTTTCCTTTCTTCACTACTGCCCCACCTTACTTTCCCCCCTCCTTTCTTCACTACTGCCCACCTTTCCCTCTCCCTCCTTTCTTCACTACAGCCCCACCTTTCCCTCCCCCTCCTTTCTTCACCACAGCCCCACCTTTCCTTCCCCTTTCCCTCCTTTCTTCACTACTGCCCCACCTTTCCAACCCCCCCCCCTCCTTTCTTCACTACTGCCCCACCTTTCCAACCCCCCCCCCCTCCTTTCTTCACTACAGCCCCACCTTTCCTTCCCCTTCCCAACCCCCTTAACATGAGGCCGGGTCGGTGTTCCATGAATATGAATTAATGAGTCGCCAAAGTCTTCGATAAATATGATGGAAGTTTTTTCATGAATTTTAAATCATGTCAAGTTTATCCATGAAGGGCGTCGCTTACCAGGAAATTTCCCATTCACGCATCAAGGGAAGAGCCAATTTTTTGCATGAAAATGAACCGACAAGATATTCTATACAAGAAACTGTACTTATATTAGAATTTCGTTTTATTTCCCTATATACGAGTATCACAAAGGTATGAGGACTGAAAACACCTTCATGTCTTCATCGGTGAAATAAAGATTATGAGGTCCAAACCAAATACAATTTCGCTCGAATTACTTAGAAGAGAAAGACTAAAACATGTATAAACAATATAGCCGTCTAGCCTATACAGTACCATGTTCTTTCCTGACAGTGTTCTGGTTAAAGCCATACACACACAAGATACACATGTGCTCTTTATACACACACATTCCTGCACAGACACATACCTGTAGACATATACCTATGCACAGTTTTTTACCTTATGTGTGTGTGTGTGTGTGTGTGTGTGTACTTGAATAAATGAGTACCAGCACACTAAAAAATCAGTACAAATAATTACAAACTAATATTATAAACCTACAAGCGTATAGAAAGAATGAAGGTACGAGTATATTTGGAAAAAAAGTACCATTATGTTGTAAAGGAAGCTATAAAAATATATATAAAGGAAAAAGTTAGCAGTGAAAAAATACAAAAGATAATCAGCTACCTATGGGACAAAAAAGAAGATGAAGAAAGTGTGTGTTATGAGAGAAAAGTGTACTGGAGGAAATGAGTGATGGAGGGAAAAGAATGAGGAAAATGAGAAGAAAGAAATTATAAAATATGAGACGCCTTGACTTGGCTGGGAAGATCAAATATTGAACAAGAGGAGAGTAAACAGAGAGGTGAGGAGGAGGAAGATGGAAAGACGAATAAGTGGAGGAGGAGGAGGAGGAGGAGGAAGATGGAAAGACGAATAAGTGGAGGAGGTGAGGAGGAGGAAGATGGAAAGACGAATAAGTGGAGGAGGTGGAGGAGGAGGAGGAAGATGGAAAGACGAATAAAGAGGAGGAGGAGGAGGAGGAGGAGGAGGAGGTGGAGGAGGAGAAACAGGGATGGAGGAGGAGGAGGTGAAAGAGTAAACAGAGAGGTGAGGAGGAGGAAGATGGAAAGACGAATAAGAGGAGGAAGAGGAGGAGGTAAAAGAGGAGAAATAGGGATGGAGGAGAAGGAAGATGGAAAGACGAATAAGTGGAGGAGGAGGAGAAGGTGAAAGAGGAGAAGGAGGAGGAGGAGAAGGTGGTGAAAGAGGAGAAATAGGGATGAAGGAGGAGGAGGTGAAAGAGGAGAAGGAGGAGGAGGAGAAGGTGGTGAAAGAGGAGAAACAGGGATGAAGGAGGAGGAGGATGGAAAGACGAATAAGTGGAGGAGGAGGAGGTGAAAGAGGTGAAATAGGGATGGAGGAGGAGGAGGATGAAAGAAGAGAAAGAGGAAGAACGGGGAGGAATGGGAGACAAAAAAAAGGAAGAACAGATGCAGGAAGATGAAGAGTTGAGAAAGAGGAGTTGGAGGAATTGAAGAGAAGGAGGAGAAAGAGAAAGAAAAAGGAAATGGAGGAGAAATACAAATAAATACAAAGGATCCTCAAACTACAACCGACCTAATGAATCTTACAATGCTGAATGCTATGCTAAATCGTCAACTAAGGTCAGGGAAACTACAGCAAAGAGTGGAAGAGGAAGAGAAAGAAAAAGGAAATGGAGGAGGAATACAAATGTTTATAAAGGATCTTCAAACTGAAACAGAACTAATGAATCTTACAATACTGAATGCCCTTGCTATGCTAAATCGTCAACCAAAGTGAGAGAAAGTACAGCAAAGAATAAGGCTCCTCCCCACACACCACTTTACTGTATACCTCCAGCCGAAACTGGTTGGAAAAGATGCCATATAGTATAGATATATATATAAGAAAAAAAAAAGGTAGGTAAAAAAGCTTGTGTTGATTAGGATGGTGCCAGTGCCAGTGCCACCCTGGTCACGTCCACACCAGAATCACGAGGTTAGCCCATTCACCTTCATCATCAACCATCCTTGTTTTTCTTCCCCTTCCTCATCCACCACCCTCGTTTTTCTTCTCCTTTCTTATCCTCCACCCTCCTTTTCCTTCACCTTCCTCATCAACCACCCTCCTTTTCATTCACCATCCTTGTTTTTCTTCTCCTTCCTCACCACCCACCCTTGTATTCCTTTCCCTTCCTCATCCACCACCCTCCTCTTCACTTACCTTCTTCATCAACCATCCTTGTTTTTCTTCCCCTTCCTCATCCTCCACCCTTGTATTCCTTTCCCTTCCTCATCCACCACCCTCGTATTCCTTTCCCTTCCTTATCCACCACCCTCCTTTTCACTCACCTTCTTCATCAACCATCTCTGTTTTACTTCCTCTTACTCATCCACCACCCTTCTTTTCCCTCCATCTCCTCATCCACCACCCTTCTTTTTCTTCCACTTCCTCATCCACAACACTTCTTTTCCTTCTCCTTCATCATCCGTTCCCTCCTTTTCCTTCCCCTTCATCATCCGTCCCTTCCTTTTCCTTCACCTTTCTCATCCACCACCTTTGTTTTTCTTCCACTTCCTCATTCACTATTCTCATTTTCCTTCCTCATCCTTTCCCCTTCCCATATTCCATCCACCATTCTCTCTCTTCCTTTCCACTTCCCAACCCTTCCTCTTCTAGTACTTTATCATCCTCTGCTTTAGTTTTTCTTTCCTTTTTCCCCTCTCATTCCATTCCCTACAGCCTTTCCTTCCAGTCATGATTCATTCTCCTTAACTTAGACAAACTTGGTTACCCCCATCAGACATCCTTTTATCCTTTCTTCCATTCCCTTGACTCCTTCAGTTTTCCCTTCCCCACTGCCAACTCCCATACCAATATTTTTCCTGTCAATCTCCATTTCTAACCATCACTAACCTCTAACTCCATTTTCCTTCTTTCCCACCTAAATAATCTCCTCTTCCATAGCTATATTCTTTTCCCTTATCGATCACTCACTTAATTCTCCTTCCCCACCATATATACTCCTCGCTAGCTATATAGTGACCTTCCTCCCCATCTTCCTAAAATAAATACCTTTCTTCCCCACCTTTTCTCCCTTTCCCCTATACCTGCTGTGTGTATTGACCATAAATGTTGCTTGCTCCCTTTCATTTCCACACTGTCAAGCTTTTCCATGACCCAGTCCCATGAGTCCCTACACACAGATCCAACTTTAAAACGTATAAGGAATCAACAGTCTCATATACCACACAGTTCCACACTCGATGGTAATTTTCACCCCTGGATATGATGACGAATTATAATATCACATTCAACACTGAAACGCACAGGAACGCAGGGAAACATAAAAAAATATGCAACTTAAAATACGCTAAATAGAAAACTGTGCAATATGTAAAACTGAGATGAAGCATACCATCTACATAATAAACTCGTGTGTACAAGATAAACCGGGTGTTACTTTGGGAAATATTGTAGTCAGATTTATCAACATGTGAAACCAACAGAACTAAAAAAAAAAAAAAAAAAAATTATTATATATAGTAGAACAGGAACACAGACGTACGAAAGTAATGAAAACCTCAAAACAAATGACACATGATAGGATTGTGACCGACTCTGGGGCAGCCGGGTATTACATTAATTGTTTCTGCCGATTTTACAAGGGAAATATAGAACATGGACAGCAGAATTTACCTTCCCCTAGTTCTCTGCTTTAGGCTAAATGGGTAATAGACTTCTGAAATATTAAATGCTCCTGACTCCTGTAAACTATGAGGGAATAAGAGACTAAAGTAAGTAAATCAAGGTACACTCACAATCCAAAATTTGTATCCAGGTGTTGTTGAAGTTTCGAATCATCTGACATACTAGTGAACCAATTACAACGCTTATACTGTTTAATATTTGCTTGAGCTCGCTTAATACTCGATCAGGTTATTCGAAGCAAGCCTGGATACATATTTTGGATTGCGAATGTTTTTTTTTTTTTTTTTTTTTTTTTATATATATCTTTCGACACTGGACATAGGCTTCATCAAACCCGTTACCGTGGCCCAGGTCAACTGCTACTCACACACACACACACACACGTCACGACATCTGCTTTTTGGAATAGTTTGCAAGAATCGGTTGTTCTAAAATTCTTATGTTCTCGGGGAATCAGAAGCTGCTAATTCATTCTGTATGACTGACTGACTGACTGACTGCCTGCCTGACTGACTGACTGACTGACTAACTGACTGGCTGATTGAATTACAGTTTAGTCCTATTATTCATTCATAATATGCATCACGTTTACGGAGGTTGTCTGATTTGCGGCAAAGTTAGGATTATTCTGTTACCTACATTTTCCTGACAATATAATATACAGTGTGTCTTCTTAATCATTCTCTTCTTTATTAAATGTAAGATTAATTAAAATATTATGAAACATGCAACTGTCTTACAAAACTATAATACAAACATACTAGTTTCTCCATCTGCCAAATTGGTTCATGTGGCTATAAATATAACTAATTTCATTAATGGTTAACCCGAGCTCGTCAGGGTAATAATCAGAGTAGTAGTAATAATAATAATAATAATAATAATAATAATAATAACAATACTTTTAATACTACTACTACTACTACTACTACTACTACTAATAATAATAATAATAATAATAATAATAATAATACGTGTAATAACAGTCACTTCACCCATTAATGCCACGGGGCAATTAGCACATGAGGGGGTAATATTCGACCCTGTTACTGACACATCCAATCAATTAACACACCACGCAGGGTACACTATTCATTCATTAGCCCACCGGTACTCATAACACGATACACTGTGCTTGGCTAATGCTCGCCAATGGTCAATTAGTGGGCCCGGTTATACCCTGATGCCCAATTATCCGATCTGCCAGCCTGAGTCGGTACTGGAAAGATCCGACCCATTAAAGATGTAGTGTTTTATTTATTTATCTATTTATTTTTTTATTTTTTTTTTGGGGGGGGGTGAGTTAGGTGGAGGGGACGGTGAGATTGAATGAATGTATGAGGATATAAGGTGGAGAGGATAGGGAGACTAATTGAATGAATGTATGAGGGTGGAAAAGAAGGAAGGAACAATGGATTGGGAGATAAAAGGGCAAGGATAGGATAATAAATAGAGGGAGGAAGGGGAGGTGCATGAAGGAGAGAAGGACCAGGAGGGAGGGAGGAAATGAGAGCAAAAGGAGAAACAGGAAGCAATATAACAGGGAGGGAAAATGTGAAGCATGGAGAAAGTGTAAGGACACGATAATACAGATGAAAAAAAGATGAAGTGAAATGAAATGTAGAAGGAAAGGAGAGAACAGAAAAAAAAGAGAAAAAAAAAGAGCATCTTTTATTTCACATGCCTTTCAATCCTGAAACATCATCTCTTCACACCCATATACAGTACAGTACTGTAGTTACTGTTATCCTTATTCTTTCTCCATTGCTATTTTTTTTTTTTTCGATTTTAGCAATAGTTTTCTCCAATATGCAAGTATCTCCAGAGAATAAGGTGTCTGTCTGTACTCCCTTCCTTCCCCTTCCCCCCTCAATACAACTTCTCTCCCTTCCACACTTTTTATTTAACTTCCATCCTTCCAACCCACTACTCTGTCATTCTAACTGACACTTCCTCTCTCCCCAGTCAACCCTTCTACTTTTCCACCTGTATTTTTTTTTTTTTTTCTCATCTCTCAAATCCCATATCACTTACACCTTGTCTAGCCCATCCCAATGACGAGAAGAAAAACTGGAGAGGGGAAAGGAGGGGAAAGCAGAGTTCAAGGGAGGAGGGAAGAACACAAGGAGACGAGGGGAGGTAAGGGAAGGAAGATGAGGGGAGGAAAGGGGAGGAAGACGATGGGAGGGAAGGGAAGGAAGACGAGGGGAGTGGAGGGAAGGAAGACGAGGGGAGGTAAGGGAAGGAAGATGAGGGAAGGGGAGGGAAGGAAGAGGAGGGAATGGCCAGGAAAGGCACACAGGGGAAGAAGGTACGAAAAGGAAAACGTAGGGGAAGAGGGAAACAAGAGGAAGAGGAAAACAAGGGGAAAAGGGAAAGAGGGAAACAAGGGAAAGGGGGAAACAAGGGAAAGAAGGGAAAGAGGAGGGGATTAAGGAAGGCGAGGGAAGGGGGGCAAGGCAAACGGACAGGTAAGGGGGGGGGGGGGGTCACAATTGAGGACGGGAGCCAGACGGAGACAGAGAATAGTAGCAGAGTAACAATTTCCCCACGAGACCTTCCCAACACAACACTCTTTGACATTCGCCATCATCTTTGTGAAGTGTGTGTGTGTGTGTGTGTGTGTGTGTGTGTGTGTGTGTGTGTAAGTGTAAGTGTAAGTGTAAGTGAGTGAGTGAGTGAGTGTGTGTGTGTGTGTGTGTGTGTGTGTGTGTAAGTGTAAGTGTAAGTGAGTGAGTGTGTGAGTGTGTGTGTGTGTGTGTGTGTGTGTGTGTGTGTGTGTGTGTGTTAATTTTCCATATGGGGTCTATGGCCTCGTTAATTATGCCTGGGGTTGATATGGGAACATTCTATATTAATTAACTAATAACCTAAATGGTCTATCTAGTTCAGTAATCAACAGCATTCCACAGTCTTCAATATGGAAATTTGCTATGACACACAGTACATGCTTTATCAGGACACACTCGAGTACTACACAACTGTCAGAACACACGCTACAAACTAAACTACTTAAACCTATTACGGCACAATACAAAAACCAAAAATATTCTCACTGGATATAAAAAAGAGAATCAGTCAGAACATAAAATATATACCAGGATTCAAAGGCATTATATAAAGGGTGAATAATGTATGTATGTCCCCACCTAAGACCTGTATCACCCTTTATAACACATCCATCATCACCCTTTATAACACATCCATCATCACCCTTTATAACACATCCATCATCACCCTTTATAACACATCCATCAACACCATTTATAACACATCCATTATCACTATTTATAACACATCCATCATCACCATTTATAACACATCCATCATCACCATTTATAACACATCCATCATCACCATTTATAACACATCCATCATCACCATTTATAACACATCCATCATCACCATTTATAACACATCCATCAAACTCAAAATCCCAACCAGAATCCCAACCAAAAGCCTGACCCACGAGACAACAGAACATTACACAGAACATCAAACAAACTAGGGGGACAATAACATCCTGCCTTAGAACATCATTAATTAAGAACACGTCAATCACATCTCCCATGCAACCAGAACACAAAACATCTCTCAGAATTACAAAGCACTACACAGAACAGAAAAAAAAAATATATATATATATGAATAAAAGTTGCACCATAAAACCTGCGACATCATTTAGAACATATCCCCCACAACACAAAACATGAGCCACGACACAGGACCCGAGGGAGGACCAGAAGCCAGTCAGCCAACCAGCCAGCCAACAAGCCAACAAACCATTCAGCCAACCAACCAAGTAACCAAGTAACCAACCAACTAACCAAGCAACCAACCATTCAATCTACCAGCCAACCAACCAACCAACCAACCAGCCAACCAGCCCACCAACCAACCAACAAATTATTCAACCCTCCAACCAACAAGCCAACCAACAAGCCAACCCACCAACCAGCAGTAGCCCTCCCTCAGGACGTCACCCAGGACAGAGGCGTTGGGTCTCATGAATATTCTGCCAGTGAGTATGGTGGGTGTATACTACTGCCACATCAGTTTAGCTAGACCATTTTTTTTTTTTTTTGTCTTGTATTAATCTGTATTTATATTTTCTTTTTTTTCTCTTTCTATTTTTCGCTCTCCCTTTCTTGGTTTCTATTTACTTGATCTTTTTTTTTCTTCCTATTTTTCGCTCTCCCTTTCCTGGTCTCTCTAACTATTTTCTCTTTATTCTATTTTCTATTTTCTCTCTTCCCTTTCCTAGCCTTTATTTATTTGTCTATACATTACTATTTTCTATGTATCTGTGTAGTTATGTATTTATCTCCATTATGTTTATCTATGTTTATGCCTTTGTATTTTCTGTCACTAATTTTCTAGCTCTCTATCGTTGTTTGTCTATTTGAGTAATCTCTTTTTATTACTACATCTATATATCTATCCATATTCTATCTATCTACCATTCTATTTCCTTCCTGTTTGCTGTCTCACCTCTCTATCACCTTTTTCTGGCGCTATATGACCTCGCTGTTGCGGCGCCTAATATCAATCAATCAATCAATCTATCTATCTACCAGTCACCCTCTAAAGTTCGAACTCTTTCAAAAGATAACTCTATTCACAATTGGAATCTATCTACTATATATTCCCATCTATCTCACGGTCTTACACAATCTCTCACCCATATATATATAATCATTTCTGTCTCACTACAGGATTTCCCACACCTTTCTTTGTGAGCCTCTGTGTTCTTCTTCCTCGTGTTCCGTCCTTCTCTTTTTCACTCACTGACCTCTCCTTACGTTTTCATATTATATCTATCAACCTCGTCTATTCCTCTTTATCCTCCTCTTCTTTCTTCCTCTAAATATCCCAGTGTCTGTCTGTCTGTCACTGGTTAAACTTCTTCCCCTCTCACATTTCCTTCCCCTATATACTTTCTCCAGGTACTCTCCTTTCATCTCATTATATCATTTTAGCTCTAATCATCCTCTCCATTTTCCGTCTTAAGTGTCCTAAGCTGTTGTCGGTAAGGTGAAGGCTACTGATTTTTATTTAAACTACGTTACTGAACACACATCTTTGATACTGATGATGCCGTTTTGTGCTACAGTTTAGATGAGTCAGCAGCCTGTAATACAAGCTACAGTTTAGATGAGTCAGCAGCCTGTAATACAAGCTACAGTTTAGATGAGTCAGCAGCCTGTAATACAAGCTACAGTTTAGATGAATCAGCAGCCTGTAATACAAGCTACAGTTTAGATGAGTCAGCAGCCTGTAATACAAGCTACAGTTTGGATGAATCAGCAGCCTGTAATACAAGCTAACAACATCACGCAGCCCCCAATCAAGATAAAAAAACACTGACCCCATGGTAGCAGAGTCTTCATAACAGCGAGGACAACAATCATATGCTACCATAAGCCATAGTCAACATAGTATACATTTTTTATTATAAGTTCTTTATTATTTTACCTTTAGTACAAGCCTCAACACTCTAGGGAACGTTGCCGCTAAAGGCCATGAAGATATTTGATACATGGTGGGATAAGTAACAACACAGTGAGGGAAAATAGTCACCCCTACAGAAAAGAGTCCACAGCAGCGCCTTCAGCAGTAGAGAGCGAATGACACCTTCCCTTTACTCTGCCTCAGGAACACGAACGACGTCGGCGTGGTGTGTTGCAACTTGGCACATGATCACTGCAATTGACGGCCATCAGCAAGCCATTCTATAGCGGCCTACCAGGGTAATCTCAACCCCATAATTGTTGCACGGTGAGGGAAAGTCGTTGTGAGAGGGGGGGGGAGGTAGGGGTCAGGAAGAGGAGGTTGGGGTTTGTGGGGGGACTGTCGGGGTGTGTGTGTGGGGGGGGGGGCATGGTCGGGTGTGTGGGGGGGAAGGTCGGGTGTGTGGGGGGGAAGGTAGGGGTGTGTGGGGGAAGGTAGAGGTGTGTGGGGGAAGGTAGGGGTGTGTGGGGGGAAGGTAGGGCTGTGTGGGGGGAAGGGAGGGCTGTGTGGGTGGAAGGTAGGGGTGTGTGGGGGAGAAGGGAGGGCTGTGTGGGTGGAAGGGAGGGCTGTGTGGGTGGAAGGGAGGGCTGTGTGGGTGGAAGGTCGGGTGTGTGGGGGGGGGGAAGGGAGGGCTGTGTGGGTGGAAAGGTAGGGGTGTGGGGGGGGAAAAGTAGGTGTGAGAGAAGTGGGAAAGTATTGCAGTATGGATAAGAGGGATTGGGATGATGTATAAGGGAGGGAAGATGTGGCGGGGATGAGATATAGAGAAGATGTGATGAATAAGAATTGTAGGAAAGGTTTGGTTGGTGGTTGGTGGGGGGACATAAGAAGAGGAGGGGTTCGGAGGAAGGAAATATGTGGTGAGAAGGAAGGTTATGTGGCAGAGGCAATTAACGACGTAGGGACAACGACTATGGCTAAGTTACAGTCACTGGTTAGCAGGGGAGAGGGGAGAAATTAACTTTGTGGGGAGGGAAGGGGGAGAGATGAAGGGGAGAGGGCAGGGGAACGTTTGGTGGTCGATGGGGAGAGGGGAAGGGGATGGTTGGGTGGTCGAGGGGGAGAGGGGGAGAGGGGAATGGAAAGGTGGGGTGATCGAGGGAGAGAGGGAAGGGGAACGTTGGGTGGTCGAGGGGGAGAGGGGAATGGGAAGGTTAGGGGGTCAAGGGGAGAGGTTAGGAGTTATAGGAGAGGAGTAGGTTAGTAGTAGAGGTTTGGAAGGACAATAAATTAACACAACGTCCGGGAAAAACATTGGAAATAGTTTAATATCGAGCCTCGTGTAAAAAATGAGGATAATTAATGGCAAACTTGATTTGTGCGTCGTGTAGGCTTTATAGGATCTCTCTCTCTCTCTCTCTCTCTCTCTCTCTCTCTCTCTCTCTCTCTTCTCTCTCTCTCTGTCTCTCTGTCTCTCTCTCTCTGGTGTGTGCGTGTGTTAGTTGTGTGAGTTCACCTTTATGAGTGTATTTACGTCTTATGAAAGTGTGCCACAGGTGTAATGTGTTTATGTTATGTTTGTATTATATTTCACGTATGTATGTTGTGTATTCCACATGTGCTTTGTTTGGTATACATGCATGTATGTACAGTCGGCCTTAGGAATTCGTATACACCACTGTGACATCAAGGGTTCGTAACAACTAGAAAATTTAGTTTATTAATTTTCCAATACCAAAAACTTCTAGTAATGTTATTGGGCTAATACTTGAATCAGTCAGCAGAACAATCATTACAGTCTGTGCAGAATAAAGACCCCTTTTTAACCAATGCTCTGTGTACGAATTACTGAGGCCGACTGTACATTATGGTTACCGACTGTCTTCACGTTAACTGATGTCTGTGTGTAGTTGTGTGTAACATCGTCAGTGAGGTTATAGGAATACACTTTTTTCCAACCAAGTAGCTTCACAAAATGTAACAGTAGAATTTTAGTTACTATATTTCGCGTTGCCACGGTAAAAACGTGCATTATCTACTGGTACTGTATAATTTACAAAGATTTTAAATTAGAATTGCTAAAGAGTAAAATTGGCGACGGAACAATAATATTCATCTCTCTTGCACATTTATTATTCAACCATGGAGTGCTCTTGCATGTTTAAGTTGGATTTCATAAGAGTAGGCAAATTATAAGGTTCTGATTCCTTTAATCTCTGATATGGAACAGCACCAACATAAATTAGACGGAACCTGTGATCTTGGGAATGTGAATGAGTCAGTACCCTTGCTTTAATTTAGTAGATAAGATCAAGGGTTCCTTAACAGGAGATTCTCTTTTTGGTGAATAGAAAGAATCATAGACTTTCCAATTCACAAACAAGAGCATCTCCCTTTAAAGTCACCTACTGAGTGTTTATAAGGAGGTGCAGTACAGTCACTTCAATTGTCCTGTCAACAACACCTGCGAATGAAACGGCCTCAATAATGTCTGTAAAACTATAGCCGTTGGTCTCTGTCATATTGGTTAATCAGCTTCACTCAAATGGTTCACTTGCATTCACTAAAGACAGGACTTTTTTTGTTCGGGACTGTACAACAACTATGGTCTTGTAATGTATTTTCTCCCCCTCCCCTCCCCTTCCATTCCCTACATTCATGATTTGCTAGTTAACAAGACAAAACTGCAACTCAAGTGGGGCGAAAGAACTATTGATTGATGAGGAACTATTTTTTAATACTTGAACTTTGTCCACTTTCACCGAACTAGAAATGATTGATTAGCCCTTTAGCACCGGCTGCCGACTTTTACACATTTCCCAGCCTATACAACCAGGGGAATTTTCGTATGTAAGGGAAACTCTATTGAAGGGAAACACTATTGAATTCTATAGGTTTAGCACTTACATAATTTCACCTATAAATAAAAGCTTACACTGTACTCCTACTGTACATATGACGTGTTTGGAATTACTACTATATAAGATACAAGAGAATGCCACGCTGTCTAAGAGTTAAATGTAGTCTAAAGTTCGTAAAGCAGGGTGAATACAACAGACTGACATAGACTGTACGGTTGGCCACAGGAATTCTTACACTGCCTATATGGAAAGAGAGGTAATTATTCTGAAAGTACTGCAATGAATGGTTTACCAGGTGACTCAGTGATTGCAAACAACAAACTTAATAATAATATTGTTGTATTACAGTTACAAAGTGTTACATCTTGTATATGTTGTAAGCCCTCGAAAACAACAGCGTGTGTATGAATTTTTGAGGCCAATAATACGTATATATCAAATTCCAACCATTGACAGAATTCAAAACTTATGGCACTGAGAACTAGGTAATAAGTATAGCAGTCTGACATCTCGGTGTGGATGGTAAAAATAGATTAGTGAATGAATACTAGTGAACAGGTGTTAGATAAATATGTGAGTAAGAACAGCTGTAGCCTACATAATGTAATATATATAAAAAACAGCTGTACAGAATGCTTCCCGTATTTCAATCTCTAAATATGAGGTCAGTGCTTGTTAGTAGGTGTGGATAAGAGATGTATGAGTGAAATAAGCGAATGACTAAAAATGTGAATGAATAAAGGATGTGAACCTCCAACAACAAGGCTGGAGTTGAGTATTCTGACCACTGAGCATCCCGGCAAATGACATCAAAAGCCGCATATCACACGCCACTAAACTCGCCGCAATTAACACCAGAACTATTTCGCTAATTCACACCCAGATTAAATCTCCCTGCCCACATACAATTCAGGCTTACAGTACACACACCACAGTTAGCAGATAAGTCTCCTGTACCACACATATACAGCTAGCAGATAAGCCTTCTGTAATACACACATATACAATGATATCATCACCTACGCATGCCAGCCATATACAGAACATAATTACTATACACACACACACTATATATATATATATATATATATATATATATATATATATATATATATATATATATATATATATATATATATATATATATATATATATATATATATATATATATATTAGTACACTGCACATAATTTGATAGACAAAAATAAATACATAAATAGATACAGAGAGAGAGAGAGAGAGAGAGAGAGAGAGAGAGAGAGAGAGAGAGAGAGAGAATGTGTAGTTTGTTGCGACACTTGTATATTTACCAGGCGGCTCCCCTCACTTAATTCACCTGACCCCTGAAATGAGCACGTCAGGGCAGGGGGAACAAAAGCATATATATATATATATATATATATATATATATATATATATATATATATATATATATATATATATATATATATATATATATATATATATATATATATAAAAGAGAGCAAGTGGTGATGGAGAAGTGAGGGTAATGGTTAATGAGAGAGTAATGCTTTGATAGAAAAGAGAGAGAGAGAGAGAGAGAGAGAGAGAGAGAGAGAGAGAGAGAGAGAGAGAGAGAGAGAGAGAGAGAGAGAGAGACTGTCTCTGAGTGGGTGAGTGAGAGGAGGCAGTGAGGGATGGTGAGTTGGGGGGTGAAGGGAATGAGTTTACGGAGAGTGAAGGGACGGAGTCGTGTCGTGTGGTCAATTGCAATTCACTGAACACACACTCTCTCTCTCTCTCTCTCTCTCTCTCTCTCTCTCTCTCTCTCTCTCTCTCTCACATTCATTCACTCAATTGTAATCCCACTCCCTTCATTCACTCACTCGTATATAACCCATCTCCCTTTTACTCACTCATCCCCCCACGAAATTTTAGAGTGGAGGATGTGGACCGAGACAGAACGAACGTGGGGAGAATGGAGAGAGGGGTTCTACCAAAGCCAGAGCGAGAAAACAAGAGGTGAAAGTGTATTTAGGCTAGTCGGAAGGAAGGAAAAGTGGAGAGAATGGAACTAGACCGAGGTGGAGATAAGGCGAGAGAAGGCGAGGGGAAACCGAGATGTTTACTACAATCCTGCCGACTCTGACGACCTCACTATTCTTCGCATACCACTTCTGGGGAGGAGGAAGAATGGAAGAAAGTGGAAGAGAATGAGGACTGGGGTGATGAGGAGGATAATTATGAATTTTGGAAATGAAGAAAGAAGTAAAAGAAAAGGAGGAAAGGAGTAAAAGAGAAGGAAGACTAGGGTGATGAGGATAATAATTATGAGTTTGGAAAATTAATGAAGAAAGAAGTAAAAGAGAAGGAGGAATGGGGTGATGAGGATAATTATGAGTTTGAAAATTAAGTAAGAAGAAAAAGAGAAGGAGGAATGGGGTGATGAAAATTATCACAATGAGTTTGGAAATGAAGAAAGAAGTATAATGGAATAAGGACTGATTATGATGAGGATAATTTTGAGTTTGAAAATGAAGAAAGAAGTAAAAGAGAATTAGGACTGATTATGATGACATTAATTTTGAGTTTGAATATGAAGAAAGATGTAAAAGGGAATGAGGACTGGTAATGATGAGGACGATATAATTATGAGTTTGGAAATGAGGCAAGAATTAAAAAGGAAAAAATACAAAAAGACAGAGAATATTAAAGAAAACAAGAAAAATGAAGGACAAATAATGATGATGATGATAATGAGTTTGGAAATGAAGAAAGAAGTAGAAGAAAATAAAACAGCACAATAAAAGAAAATATTAGACGATACTGTACAAAGTGATAATGAAAACGAGAGTTCATGCCACCAGAGCCTTACCGGCATCATGAATACTTTAACACGTAAATCATAATTGATGAGAAGTTATGTACTGCAGTGGAGAACGCCGGAATGGACACAGTAGAAACAGATAATGGATGGATACAGATAATATGAAATAAATTGGAAAAAAATAATGTCATGTTGTAGAGGCTTGCCACATTTGAGAGTTTAGGAGAAAATATTTACTAAGTATGAGCTTTTAAATATGTCGAACAAAAGTGGTAGCTATTACAGAGAAGAATTGTGGAGAAATGAGTTAACTGGTGTGAACTTAGAATTACAGTGCTATAATTATGTATGAATAGAAGCAGTGGTTATAGATAGGTAAGTACCGTACGTGTGTTGTTCAATAGTGACGAAGGAGGTGAATGCTAAGGATAAGTAGAATGACTGACAGGGACTCCAAAATACGATAAGCACTTGTGGATAAATGGAAGAAACGAAATAAGGCTCTGAGTACATTGGCATTCTCATTTTAAGCAGGGCAAGACATAAACAAGACTTGACAGATATATAGAGGCATACGAGTTTAACAATGTCTGAATGTGCATAATATGATGGCTGACAAACGCACTACGATTGTAAATATGTATATAGAACTGGACAGGTGTAACACACAGCGTGACGTGTGTCAATAAATATCCATAAAGACTTAAATAAAGAAAGTGACGGGTGTAGATCAAAGACTCTA
>JAWQEG010008079.1:0-29565 GCA_033782935.1 Petrolisthes cinctipes
GAGAGAGAGAGAGAGAGAGAGAGAGAGAGTTTGCAGTAGTGGTGTTGAGAGAGAGAGAGAGAGAGAGAGAGAGAGAGAGAGAGAGAGAGAGAGAGAGAGAGAGAGAGAGTTTGCAGTACAGTGGTGTTGAGAGAGAGAGAGAGAGAGAGAGAGAGAGAGAGAGAGAGAGAGAGAGAGAGAGAGACTCGGTGACTACATAACAACAAACCTAATGATGATAATAATAATGTTGTATTGCAGTCACGTAGTCTTACATTTTCTCTATGCTGTAAACCCATGAAAGCAAGAGTGTGTGTACGAATTCTTGAGGCCAATAGTAGGTACAGCCACGAGCACTAAGTATACAGCTTTGGTTGAAGATTTAACCAGTCCAATTCACCAACGAAGCAGTTTCAATGGAGATCTTATTGTGCATTTATTTATTGTTTTTAGGTATTCGAAGCACACCTGGATACTTATTAGTGCTCATGACTGTACACTCGCTATCCAAAATTTGCATCCAGGTCTTGTTGAAGTTTCGAATCATTTGACATAGTAGTGAACCAATTACAACGCTTATCCTATTTCATATTTGCTTGGGCTCGCTTAATAATCGATCAGGCTATTCGAAGCAAGCCTGGATACAAATTCTGGACTGCGAGTGTACAGCCACAATCAAATAACCACCAACACTTTCCTTACATCGATCGTGCAAATAAAACAGTATCATATCAAAATATAATCATACAACAACACCTTACATCAACTCAACCCCCTCAATTATTATTATTATGAGGTGCTGCAAAATCATACACGTGTTGTTCTTTATTACCAAAATATTTACTACGATGGAAGGAAAGTGTTGGTGGATATTTGATTGTGGCTGTACAGTACAATTCGACAGTATGAGTTCGTCTCCTTTCCACCTTCGTTTAATTAAGTAAGTATGAGCCTAGAAGGTGGTAATGTTTTAACACTATAATCATAATATTTTGACACTATATATTATACGGTTTGTCACATATGTTGGTAGAATAGAAGTTGCATGGTTTACTAAGAATGCAACTTTATCTGGTCATATTCACATTATTAATTAAGTACTTAGGCTACTATTGGCTACAAGAATTAGTATACACATATACATTATTAATTATATACGTATTTAATATTGGCTACAAGAATTTGTATATACACGTTGTTTTTTTTTTTTTTTTTTTTTCCCCCCCCCCGAGGATTTTACATAAAACAACATATAGCCTAGATAATGTCAGACTACGCAACTGCAACACTGTATTATTACTATTAGGTTTGTTGTGTGTTTTTTTGCAATCACTGAGTCACTTGGTCGAATATTCATTGCAGTAGCCTAATTCCAGAAGAATGAATGACCTCTCTTTCCATATAGCCTGTGTAAGAATTTCTGTGGCCTACCAAACTTACAAGGGGTGTGGGGGGTGTGGGGGGAAGGGACTCGTAATTATATAAAGGGGAGATTCTGTTGTTGGTGAATTGGAAGGTCTGTGATTCCCCCAAACTATGCCACGAAACAACACATCCTCTCTATAGGTAACATTGATTAATTAAGGTGATATGTTTCCTGGCATAGTTTGGAGGAATCAGTAGCCCCACAATTTACCACCAAGAGAATCTCCTCTTAAAGGTGGTAATTCTTTTTTGTTACATTGGAGTGCCTTGATTCCTCTAAAGTATGCTAGGAAACAGGACCACAAGAGCAAAAATAATAGTGTTCTGTTGCTTGGAATAGTTTGGAGGATTCATTTACTCCAGATTTACCAACACAAAACTTGCCCCTTAATTAAGCTGCCGGCTGTACACTCTCTATCCAAAATATGTATCCAGGTTTGCTTCGAATAGCCTGATCGAGTATTAAAAGCGACCTCAAGCAAATATGAAACAGGGTAAAAAAGTTGTAATTGGTTCACTAGTATGTCAAATGATTCGAAACTTCAACAAGACCTGGATACAGATTCGAAACTTCAACAAGACCTGGATACAGATTCGAAACTTCAACAAGACTTGGATACAGAATCGAAACTTCAACAAGACCTGGATACAGATTCGAAACTTCAACAAGACCTGGATACAGACAGATTCGAAACTTCAACAAGACCTGGATACAGACAGATTCGAAACTTCAACAAGACCTGGATACAGACAGATTCGAAACTTCAACAAGACCTGGATTACGAGTGAACAATATAGGGCAAGGTTTGATAAGGGTTCAAAGGGGCTTATAGAGTAGAGTAGCATATGTGATATAGAGGATAAGGATAGGTTTATGAAAGGGGGGGGGGGAAGACCATTCACGTCGTACGGGGTATAGCTTGTCACACACACCAGAGTGCTGGCCTGATTAGGTTATACCTTCCCATATGTCCCCTGTCTCTCCCTACTCTCTCTCTCTCTCTCTCTCTCTCGTAGCCTACTCCATACTCCTCACTCTCTGTGTGTGTGTATCTATCTAGCTACTCTCTCTCTCTCTCTCTGTATGTATCTATCTATCTATCTACTCTCTCTCTCTGTATGTATCTATTTATCTATCTACTCTCTCTCTCTCTCTCTCTGTAGGATATGTATCTATTTATCTATCTACTCTCTTTCTCTCTCTCTCTCTGTATGTATGTATCTATCTAACTACTCTCTCTCTCTCTCTGTATGTATGTATGTATCTATCTAACTACTCTCTCTCTCTCTCTCTGTATGTATGTATCTATCTAACTACTCTCTCTCTCTCTGTATGTATGTATCTATCTAACTACTCTCTCTCTCTCTCTGTATGTATGTATCTATCTATCTAACTACTCTCTCTCTCTCTCTCTGTATGTATGTATCTATCTAACTACTCTCTCTCTCTCTCTCTGTATGTATGTATGTATCTATCTAACTACTCTCTCTCTCTCTGTATGTATGTATCTATCTAACTACTCTCTCTCTCTCTGTATATATCTATTTATCTATCTACTCTCTGTATGTACGGGTATTTATCTATCTACTCTCTGTATGTACGGGTATCTATCTATCTACTCTCTCTCTATGTATCTGTCTATTTATCTACTCTACTCTCTCTCTCTCTCTCTCTCCCATTTATTCCCTCCTCTCTCTCACACACACTTACTCTTCCATTCACTCCCTCCTCTCTCTCTCTCTCTCTCATACTCTCTCTCTCTCTCTCTCAGTGCATTCCTTACTTTTCCTTATTATCCCCTTACTCTGTCACTCCAATTCCTTCCATCATAACCTTACTCTTTCATTCCCCAATCATTTTACTCTCACAATTTCCCTTTCTTCATCATACCTCTCTTCTCCACAATATACAACACTCCAACCTCTTTTACTCTTATTATTATTATTATGGAAGAGAGGGCTGGCTAGTGGGGAAGGTTTACTGCATAATAATAATAATAATAATAATAATAATAATAATAATAAGAGTAATGCACTACCACTTTATCGTTGTACTGTACGTGGTTGTAACCTGGTTTGTCTTTGTTTATGTCAGGTCATTCTTGGAACAACATACTATATACATACATACATACATACACATTATCTATAGGGCATCAAGAGTAACTAGAATATTCATGTAAAGAATATTTACTGTACTGTATGTATGTATGTACCGGTATCTTATTTAAGTTTTCTTGACAACAAACACATACACATTATCTGTATAGGGTATATAAATAATTATAATATATACGGTATGTAATTTATGTAAGTTTACGGAACAACAAACTCATACACATTACCTATAGGGCTTCTGATTAACTAAAATATTCATGAAATTTATGTAAGTTTTAGGGACAACACACACACATAGCCTACACATACATACTCATCAATAGGGCATATGAGTAGGCTAACTAGAATATATATGTAGTTTATGTAAGTTTTAATGACAACACACACATAACCTAACACATACTGTACATACACATACATCCATAGGGCATATTATGAGTAACTAGAATATATATCTAATTTTTGTAACATTTCCGAACAACACATACATACATACATACACACACATTATCTATAGGGCATCTGAATGACTAAAATATTCATGTAGTCCTGAAGAGTTTTTTGGGGCTTTCATTCCTTAAATTTTGGGGTCAATTCCTGAAGTAAAAAAAAAATATCGGCTGGAAAATTTCATGAGAGCAAATAATTCACTCTTAAAGGGGAAGTACACTCGCAATCCAAAATATGTATCCAGGCTTGTTTCGAATAGCCTGGTCGAGTATTAATTAAGCGAGTTCAAGTAAATATGAAACAGGATAAGCATTATAATTGGTTCACTAGTATGTCAAATGATTCGAAAGTTCAACAACAAGACCTGGATAAAAGTTTTGGATTGCGAGTGTACAGTGTTGGTAAATCTGGAGCAACTGATTTTTTTTTTTTTTTTTTTTTTTAATAATTAATTGCGCCGTAGCGTCAATCAACAGGCAGGCAACAATACGGAGCAACTGATGATTCCTACAAACTATTCCAGGCAACAGAACTCCCATTATTTTTGTTCATCTGGTCCTGTCTGTTTTCTGGCATACTTTGGTGGACTCAAGGCTCTCCAGATATACCAAACACTGTACACTCGTGATACATAATTTCTGACCAGAGCGTGAGGAGCAGAAAGCTTCGAATCGTCTGGTATTGCTCATTTCCCCACTCAGTACATAATATATAGAGGCTGAGTTCGAATGCAGGGTATGTGTGTGTGTGTGTGTGTGTGTGTGTGTGTGTGTGTGTGTGTGTGGTGCCTGCTGTTCGTCTCTGGTCAGGGATTACGTATCACGAGTGTACTTCCCCTTTAAGCTGAAATATTCTTGGTAAGCGTTCATTCATTCCAAGGACCTAGAGGACCCGGCACTGCTTCGAAATCAAAATATAAGCTCATAATAATAATAATACTGGTAATAATAATAATCACTGCTTCGAAATCATAATATAAGCTCATAATAATAATAATACTGGTAATAATAATAATAATCACTGCTTCGAAATCATAATATAAGCTCATAATAATAATAATAATAATAATAATAATACTGGTAATAATAATAATAATAATCACTGCTTCGAAATCAAAATATAAGCTCATAATAATAATAATAATCACTGCTTCGAAATCATAATATAAGCTTATACTACCGGTAATAGAATAAAAAAAACAATCACTACTTCGAAATCATAATATAAGCTCATTCATACTTATAGAATAAAAAAAAAACATTCACTGCTTCGAAATCATAATAAACGCTTACTTATAGAATAAAAAAAAAACATTCACTGCTTCAAAATCATAATACAAACTCATAAAAAAAAAAAAAAAAATATTCACTGCTTCAAAATCATAATACAAACTCATATAAAAAAAAAAACACACACACACACATTCACTGCTTCGAAATGAGCCTGTATGAAACACTATGGTGAGGAGGTCAGTAATGCAGACATACAAACATACAAACAACAATTACAAACTCTGAGTCTCTGATATGCTTTGTGAATACCAGCCCAGTGATCCAGACCAGGAGACGACGACAACAACAACTTACACAACAACACAACGTTCACCAATATCCTATCCTAATATCGGTGGAGACATGCCAGAGGTTACTATGTACAGTCGACCTCAGGAATTCGTACACAGGACATTGGTTAAAAGGGGTTGGTTGTCTTTATTCTGCACATATATTATACTGTAGGCAATGTTCTGCTGACAAATCAACCAAATAACATTACTAAAAAAGTTTGGTGTCAGGAAATTAATGTACCGGTATGTTAAATTTTTTAGTTGTTACGAACCCTTAATGTCACAGTGGTGTATACGAATTCATGAGGCCGACTGTACTGTATATACGGTAAATGTCAGTGTTGCCAGTTTGGCCTTTTTAAGGGACCCTGTGATGTAGTCAGAATATTGGAAATAAATGAGTTCTTTAAACATTGCCACGAAACACCATCTATAAAGAAAGAGCTTGTTTCGTGGCATAGTCAGGAGGAATCAGAAGCCTGCACCAGGTCTGATACACGATCACAAGGTCCTTACGGGACTATATAGTATAGATTTGGTATATACATACATTGGAGAGCCTTTATTCTTCCAAAGTATGCCCCCAGGAAACAGCACCAAATTGACAACAATAATTATGTCCTGTTGCTTGGAATTGGTTGGAGGAATCATTTGCTTTAGATTGAATGCTGGCAAGACTAAGACAATGGTCGTCTCTAGGTCTCACACGGTGTGTCCTTTATCGCCACCCTTGATTCTTGATGGGACTGTATTGGAGTGGTCTGAGAAATTGAATATTCTGGGAGTTACATTTGATGCCAAGCTGACTTTTGAAAAGCATGTTCGGTCAATCTCAAGGTCTGTCTCCCAGAAGTTGGGTATAATGCGTAGAGCTTGGTGTGTGTTCGGAGATCACTCATTGTTACTGCGGTGTTACAACTCCTTTGTGTTGCCTCTGTTGGAATATTGTTCTCCAGTGTGGTGTTCAGCAGCTGATTGCCATCTCAAGTTGCTGGATAGGATTGTTTCCAATGCTAATTTTCTTACCGGCGGTTTACTTGATTGTAATCTGAGTCACCGTCGTTCTGTTGCATCATTGTGCATGCTGTTCAAGATCAGAAGTAATGTGTTGCATCCTCTTAACTCGTCTCTGCCACCTCTGTATGTTCCAGCTCGTAGTTCCAGGATTGATAGAATGCTTACATTCTCTCCCAGCTTTGTGTCTCTGGTCTATTTTAATAATAATAATAATAATTTATCAACACTGTACTATCTCCCTTTGATTAATTTAAGAGATCACGTGACATTAATAGCCACACACACACACACAAGGAAATATTAAGCATGCAAAAATTCTTAAGGTTAGGCTACAGTGCTTAGAATTATACCCTCTTGAAACTTTAAGAGACCACACGTGACATTCATAGCTACACACACACCTTCACCATTAACAAAAACCCAGAAGTATTGTATTGTATTGTGTGTTTGTGTCCAGTCAGTTTGTTTATGATGTAGGGTATTGATGGGTAAGTAAGTAATGGTGCTTTGTATGATTCCTGAAGCGATGAATGTGTGTATTTTTTGTATTTTGTATTGTAGTTTTTTTTAGGCTACGAGAGAACCAAAATTATACTCTTTATTATTATTATTATTATGATTATTATTCAATTTTTTTTTTTTTTTTTAGGCTACGAGAGAACCAAAATTATACTCTTTATTATTATTATTATTATTATTCCATTTTTTTTTTTTCGGCTAAGAGAGAACCAAAATTATATAATTATACTCTACATTATTATTCCATTTTCATCTATGATTTTTTAGGCTACGAGAGAACCAAAATTATACTCTTTATTTTTATTATTCCATTTTCCTCTATGATTCTCTGTTTAGAGGTTCTTATTAACGAGTCTGCAAAGTAGGAATGAGGAGAAGGACATTGAAAACAGGGACACAATAGATGAGAGGAAACTGATTGATTGGCTCAGGTTATCAGAGGCTCCCAAACCCTTAAAAAAAAAAAGAGGTAATTCGCTTTTGTTACATTGGAGTGCCTTGATTCCTCCAAAGTATGCCCCCAGGAAACAGGACCAGATCAACAAAAATAATGGTGTTCTGTTGTTGCTTGGAATAGTCTGGAGGAATCAGTTGCTCCAGATTTACCAACACTGATTTTTTTCCCCCCTTAAGGACCCTTGGATCGTGTACGAATAATAATAATAATTGAAGGCATCTGATTCCTCCTAACTATACCACAAAACAAGCTCCTTCAATGTAGGTGATGTTTCATGGCAGTGTTTGAAGGACACATGCAGTTACATCCAATTTTCTGACTATACAGTTTCAACCAAAGCTGTATACTTATTAATACTCGTGACTGTACATGGGTAATATTTTAAGAGGGTTGAGATGTACAGCCGGCAGCATAAATTCGCGTCCATCTCAGGTACTTAATAATGCTAATATAACCAGGTAGTTGCATTCTAAATCAGTTTTTATTCCAACAACGTACGTAATTTACCATATGAGAACTATATCTGTCATCTCTGGATTAAAATTGTATTACAACATTACTATAGCTAATACATACGTAAGTGGAAATGAAGCGAACTTATGCTGCCGACAGTACATCTCAACCCTCTTAAAATATTACCCATGTACAGTCACCAGCATTAATAAGTATACAGCTTTGGTTGAAACTTTGGAAAGTGCATTTCACCAACAAAATAATTCCATTTGGGATCTATTATTCATCTATTTACCGTCTTTACTGTAGGTATTCGAAGCACATCTGAATACTTATTAGTGTTCGTGACTGTACAGTTGCACACACATGAATCTGGTACGCCTCGCTTCTTGTGAGGTAGCTACAACAGGAAGGAAAGTGAGCAAAAGTTATAGTTTGTTGACAGACAGACAGTAAGACTATTTTACTGTCTACCTGTCAACAAACTACATACGGTATTTTGTTCACTTTCCTTTCCTTTGTAGCTATCTCACAAGTACCCAGCCCCACCAGCTTCATGTGAGGCCAACTGTACATCTTTTGCAGGTATATAAGACCCAATTATGAGATCTCTAAGGAGGAGAGAAAATTGTTGTTCGTTCCCTGAATCCGAGCTTTTCCCAATTATCATCTGAGGTACTTTCTGGGATGTAAGAAGGTGTGTTTATGTATTTCACAACAGAGGCGTGTTGTGTTGTGTTGTGTTGTGTTGTATTGTATTGCGTTGTGTTGTGTTGTATTTTGTTGTGTTGTGTTGCGTTGTATTGTATTGTATTTTGTTGTGTTGTGTTGTGTTGTGTTGTGTTATGTAGGGTTGTGTTGTGTTGTATTGTGTTGCTTTGTGTTGTATTTTGTGTTGTGTTGTATTGTATTTTGTTGTGTTGTGTTGTATTGCATTGTGTTGTGTTGCGTTGTGTTGTGTTGTGTTGTGTTATGTAGGGTTGTGTTGTGTTGTATTGTGTTGCTTTGTGTTGTGTTGTGTTGCATTGTATTGTGTTGTATTGTATTGTGTTGTGTTGTATTGTGTTGCATTGTGTTGTATTTTGTTGTGTTGTGTTGGTATGTAGGGTTGCTTTGTGTTGTGTTACGTTGTATTGTGTTGCGCCTCTGTTCCCCGTGCAATGTATGTACTGTATGTCTGGCCTCTGATACATTTTAGGGCTTTGTTTTGCTCTCCGTGCAGCTGTTGCATTCGTGTTTTCGATACCGCATGTGTTGGGATTAGTGAGAAATAATCCAGGATAAGCAACAATAATAATTCAGCTGTTTTAGAAAAGAAACTAAAATGATGAAGGGAAGGTAGTGCACTTTTTCTTTGCCATTATAATTCTGTGGGTCATGTCATGTAATATTTCTCTTCTCGTAAATGGCAAGATGTGGTCAAGATTGATTGATTGATTGATTGATATTAGGCGCCGCAACAGCGAGGTCATATGGCTACTGAGGATGCAGATGACTGAGAGGTGGGACAGTAAGCATAAAAGGTAACAGATGGAAAAAAGAAAAGAAAAAAAAAAGGACAGTTGGAGAAGTGAAAGCCCCTTTTAGTCGCCTTTTACGACAAGCAGGGACACTGGGGAGGTATTCGTTGCCCCTTAGTGTGGTCAAGAAATACTGTATCTGTTAAATTATGTATATATATGTATTTGTCTATTCCCTCATTATTTCATGTACAGCCACAATCATATATCCACCGACACTTTCCCTCCATCGTAGTAAATATCTTGGTAATAAAGAACAACAATATATGATTTTGCAGGACAACATAATAATAATTGAGGGGGATGCGTTGACGTAAGTAAGGTGTTATTGTATGATTATATTTTGATATGATACTAATTTATTTGCACGATGGAAGGAAAGTGTTGGTGGATATTTGATTGTGGCTGTACTGTAATTCCTTCCCTTCCTCTCCCCACTAGGCTATCTCTGCTTGTCGTAAAAAAGGTGTCTATAAGGGGCTTTCACTTCTTTAACTGTCTCTTCATTTTTTTCATCTGTTACCTGTTGTGCTTACTGTACCCCCTCTAAGACACCTTTTTTCCTCGGGCGCCATATGACCTCGCTGTTGTGGCGCCTATTATCAATCAAACAATATTTTCCTTCTTCTCCCATACACCCACCCACTCCTCACTACAATAGGCTAATTCCTTGTCATACTCACTTTAATTTCTACTCTTACTCTCCTTTTACTCTCTCAGCCCCCACTTTCTTACTCTCTCTCTCTCTCTCTCTCTCTCTCTCTCTCTCTCTCTCTCTCTCTCTCTCTCTCATACTCACTTTAATTTCTACTCTTACTCTCCTTTTACTCTCTCAGCCCCACTTTCTCTCTCTCTCTCTCTCTCTCTCTCTCTCTCTCTCTCTCTCTCTCTCTCTCTCTCTCTCTCTCACGCGTTCCCATTCTCTTCCACCTCTCTCGTCTTTCTCTCACATTTTTTCTTCCATTACACTCTATCTCTTTGTCTGCTTTTATCTCATTCATTTCTTGCCTCACGTGGCCACCTACTCACCCTCTCGGCTCAGTGTTTTCATTCTTCTTCTTCCTCTCTTCTATTCATTCTTCACGTCTTTGTAAAACACTTTTAGGCGTATTACTAATCAATCAAGGTGTTTATTGAAGACAAAAACAAAAAAAACAAATTTGCACGAAACATCTGACCTATTATTATTATTATCAAAACAGTGTGCTGGCTGAAGTGAAAAAAAAAATAGTCCACTCAGGAACATTGTTGACTAAATGAACTGAATATAGTCCTAGCTGTGTACAAATTAGTATAGCCTAGCCTACTCGTTTGGCCACAAGTGAAATAATAATGCCGGCCGTGCTGTTCTGATCGCTAACTCTGAAGAAAGACTATAATATTATGAGGTTTGAGACAATTCCCGAGTGAACTGCAAAACAACACAAGGGAAGAATTAAAAGAGCAGAATGCATTGCCTTGATTGGACCTCTTTTCAATTGGGGCTAGACACTGCCATTCAGGTCACTACGTTTTGCACAATCAATTATAGATCTGAAAACTCCAACTACACGCTTTTGCACGTGTTATATATTTAAGGGGATAATAATATACTTTTGATATATTATATGGAGCGTCTTGATTCCTCCAAAGTATGCCAGGAAACAGACCCGGATGAAGAAATATAATGGTATCTATCCTGTTGCCTGGAAAAATAGTTTGGAGGAATCATTTGCTCCAGATTTACCACCCAAAACAATGTGCTATATATCCCCTTAAAGGTCTGCGATTATGGGATTGGGAACTAGCATAGGTACTTACACAGGTACTTAATTGGGAACTAGCATAGGTACTTAATTGGGAACTAGCATAGGTACTTAATTGGGCACTAACATAGGTACTTAATTGGGTACTAACATAGGTACTTAATTGGGTACTAACATAGGTACTTAATTGGGTACTAACATAGGTACTTAATTGGGTACTAACATAGTTACTTAATTGGGTACTAACATAGGTACTTAATTGGGTACTAACATAGGTACTTAATTGGGTACTAACATAGGTACTTAATTGGGTACTAACATAGGTACTTAATTGGGAACTAACATAGGTACTTAATTGGGTACTAACATAGGTACTTAATTGGGTACTAACATAGGTACTTAATTGGGTACTAACATAGGTACTTAATTGGGTACTAACATAGGTACTTAATTGGGTACTAACATAGGTACTTAATTGGGTACTAACATAGGTACTAACATAGGTACTTAATTGGGTACTAACATAGGTACTTAATTTACAGTTCCTTGATACAGAATTCTTAGGTGTTTTATCAAAGGAAGTTCAAGGTAAACAAATCTTTCCTTCTTTACAGTCCCAGATTTCCTCCGGGTTTCATTTTCCGTACCCACACACTGTGATTGGTATAGCCTACTCCTCCCATCGATACTCTAACCACAACAATAATTAGGTAGCTTTATCTTGTAGTGTCTCCAATTATTATACCTGTAATTCACTTCCATCTATTGTGTTTTGGTCCCTACCAGACCTAACCTAACCACAGTTTAGGGTGGAAATGTAGTGTTGGTAAATCTAGAGCAACTGATTCCTCCAAACTATTCCAAGCATCAGAACACCATTATTTTTGTTCGTATGGTCCTGTTTCCTGGTACAATTTGGAGGAATCATGGCACTCCAATGTAACAAAAGTGAATTACTCCCTTAAGGGATCCTGTAATGTCGTTAGAAAATTGGAGGTAAAAGAGTCCTTCAAATATTGCCACGAAACACCACCTATATGGAATGAGTTTGTTTCGTGGCTTAGTCAGGAGGAATCAGTAGCCTTCAATTTCCATACACGATCACAGGGTTCTTAAGGGGATATAGTACAGTGATGGTAAATCTGGAGCAACTGATTAGCCTATTCCAAAGTATACAGGCTATTCCAAAATGCAGTCTACCATTATTTTCACAGGGTCCTTAAATAGAATCAGAGCAGTGAAATGAGCTTAGCCGGTTAGATTTGGGGGTAAAAACACACAGTGGTAATTATCCTGTAGTTACACCGATCGGACATCACAATAACATCTCAGTTAGGGAAGGGAAACTCATATGGGCTAGTCCTATTCACTCAAAGATTCAGTAAGTCAGGAAACTGAACTTGGAATCTCCGTCTTGTAATACTGGCAAAAGTAATAAAAACAATAAATTTCTTGTAGTGAAAAGAAAAGTAGTGTAAAGAGAATAATAAATATATATATAAGATAAGTAAACAAAAGATAACTAAATAAAAAAGATCCTGCTGGACCCCATTCAAATCACCACAACCATATATTTCTTCCACGGGGCATTGACAGTCTGTTTACAAAATGTCACGAAAAGACGTTCATTATTTTTGACATGTTTTGTTCACAAACAATAAAGCTACAGAACACACACACACACACACACACACACACACACTGGGCACACAACCTTCACGGAAGAAGACTCGTAACTACATACATAAGTTGACACGGAAATCATATATAGACAGTATATGTATATTTATTTTTATGTTTTATATAGCCTATAGCCTAATGAAAGTATATACATAAACCTCAAAAAAAACTTCGGTGCTACTCGGTCAGACAGCTTGAGGAACTTCAACGACAATAACAAGCTAAAACAAAACTCATAAAGTGTGAAGTGTTTCCATAAAAGAAAATATTATGATATGAAATATGATAGAAAGAGACTGGACTAGACAGCGAGGGTTTGCCGTCAATTTATACTACGCCGCCAAAGTGACAGTAATCGCTCTTCCCACTCCGGACTGGCTCCCCACAATTGGTTTATTTCATCCCATTGGAATATCTTAGACTCACTCTCTCATTCTCAAATTCGCTATCTGATATGTTCTGTCATCTTTATGTGGAGAGTTAAGGCATATGAAATGGGCATTACCATAGTCGCAGTCCTAAGTTGATGTTTGTATTGTACGGTACTCATGATTTTGAGAGAGAGAGAGAGAGAGAGAGAGAGAGAGAGAGAGAGAGAGAGAGAGAGAGAGAGAGAGAGAGATTGTGGGATTATGCAAGCAGAGAGAGAAAATTGTGGGATTATGCAGGCATCGTGTGTATACTGTATGAGAGAGAGAGAGAGAGAGAGAGAGAGAGAGAGAGAGAGAGAGAGAGAGAGAGCCTCAATAGGGCTCATGATCCATATCGAGAAAATGTCTTAAAAGATGTTACCCTTAGGTAGTCAGAAAATTGAAGATAAATGAGTCCTTCAAATATTGTCACGAAACACCGCCTGTATGGAAGGAGTGTGTTTCATGGCATGGTCAGGAGGAATCGGTAGCCTTCAATTTCCATACACGATTACAGGGTTCTTAATTAAGGGGATATAGTACAGTGTTGGTAAATCTGGAGTAACTGATTATTCCAAAGTATTCCAAAAAGCAGTCCACCATTATTTTTGTACATCTGGTTCCGTTTCTTGTCATACTATGGAGGAATCAAGACGCTCTAATGTACTGTACTACATACCAAAAGTGTACTATCCCCTTAAGTCAGTGCTTCTTGATCGTTTCAGTTATCATCTTTGCCTGCAGTATAATCTCACAGTCTAGTACACTCTTACATCTGATTACTGAGTCACATTTGATACAGTATAATAAATTATAAGGATAAAAGTATACATAAATGACGTATTCTTTTACAACACACACACACACACATTATTTCTCATATAAAATAAAGCCTATACAGTATGTACAGCGGCCGCCAAATGTTGTGACGGTCGCTGTCATTCATGGCGTCAATGACACGTACCCTCAAACATCACCCAAATATTCGTAGAATATTTAAAAACAATTAAGTGTATAGCTTACCGGTATTCCAATTTGATTGCATTCCCTTTCTTCTTTATAACCTCCTGGAGTCTTTTAGGGAATGAATCAGCAACATTTTGCAGATGTTCTGAGGCAGCTCCTTCCACAGTTTTTAACTTTTCTATCGTACTGATAGCCTACCCACGGTCTTGCAGCTTCCTTTTCATTATGGACCAAAGATTTTGTATTTGATTCAAATCAGGAATATTGGGAGGCCAGTCAAAGTAATTAATAGCACACATATCAAACCATTCGGGAACCTCTCTTGCTCTGTGACAAGGAGCACCGTCTGGCATAAATGTTTCTGCCTTACATTTGTCATAGCAAGTTTCAAAATTGTCGTGCAAGATTTCTAGATACCGTTCACTGTTAACAGTAACATCTTTTTCAACAAATACTAAATTACCCACCCCTTAATAATAAAAACATGGCCATACCATGAGTGAATCAGGGTGTTTAACTCTCTGTGGGCTACTGAGTAGCTAGGATCGTAGCCATTGCTTAGGTCGCCTCACTTTTGCACTGATCGAGTTTCACTCACGGAAAAAATACTTTCATCCGACCACAAAATACTTCGAACTTTCTCTATGGGCCAGTTTTTGTATTCCTTAGCAAAATTAAGTCTCTTTACCTTATGAAGGGAAGTGAAGAGTGGCTTTCTATAGTCACGTCTTGAGACAAGCCCGAGATCAGTTAACACATATATAGCGTTGAATACTTCACACTGACACATTCTCAAGTAAATTAGGATTAATTTCTTTAAGCTCCCGTGATGTACTGGTTTGTTTGATATTCAACTGCATCTTTATAACATACAAAGTCTATTATGACCCACACTTCCATGGCCGTCCACTCTTGGGTAGGCTAATAAATGTATATGTGTTCCTCCATCCACGACCATCACCACACACACCGTTTCAAGCAGCATTCCACTGTCCTTTTAGGCACTCCTGTCTCCTCCACTGCCCTATATAGGATGATAATATGGTTTATAATATCCTGGCACAATATTCGCTTAGGTGCCATCAAACAATAAATTACTGAACACTTAGAGAAATATCCCTGTCAATATGATGAGAGAGGGGAAAAGTGCGTGCACTCTCACTGCCATAGAAATCGTACTAATTTGTAAGCAATGTTGCCAGGTCTGCTTGACGAAATTTCCCCAACTTCAACATCAGAATTTCCCTTTTTACCTGAGAAATTCCCTGTTTACTCATGAAGATAGTAGCACATTTACCATTTTCTTTACATTTCGTCTGGTAGAAATTTCCCCATTTACTCTTAAAACAATCTTAATATAATATCTCCATTGGTACCTCTAATTTCCCATATCTATGGAAAATTCTCCATACCTGGCAAAATTGTTTGTAAGTAATACATCTCGGTCCTCTCTGATACCCCCTGTGGCCAAGCCAAAGCACTGGTCAAGTTGCCATGTCGATATTTATTTTAATCTGCCTCTATAAAAAAGTTAAGTTACATAATCTGTAGGCTACCACAGGGTAATAATAGTGTTTACGCCCACCGCCACCACATTTGGCGGCCATGTACAGTTGTATATATCTTAATCTTATATTTTTTGTCTATATTCTTAGTATTATCAACAATATATAATTATAATATTACTTGCAATTGTCTTCGTATTTTTTACCAGCCTTACCAGCCCCCCTCTCAGCACCCCAGGTTAATTAAGAAGTGATTAAAGTGAGATTATCTTGTTGGTGAATTGGAAGGTGTCTGATTTCTCCTAACTATACCAGTCCAGTGTACTAATACGGAATCTGTTTCCTGGTATAGTTTGGAGGAATCAGAGACCTTTCAATTCACCATCAAGAGAATCAGAATCTCACCTTAAGCAGAGGAAGAATTAATCAAACTGGTCGTCCATCAAGATATCTGCATTAAGGGAGCCTGTGATGTAGTGAGAAAATTGGAGGTAAATGAGTCCTTCAAAAATTGCCACGAAACACCACCTATATAGAAGGAGCTTGTTTCGTGGCATAGTCAGGAGGAATCAGAAGCCTCCAATTCTCATACACTATTACAGGGTCCTTAAGTGGATAATACACTTTTGGTACATTGGAGGGCCTTGATTCCTCCAAAGTGTGCCAGGAAACAGGACTAGATTAATGAATATAATGGTGTTCTATTTCTTGTAATTATTTGGAGGAAACAGTTGCTCCAGATTTTCCAACACTGTAGTACCCCATTAAGTTATCACGTGAACCATTGAGCTATATATAATTTTATTACTGCTATTCTATTTACAACTCTATAGCTTCTTTCATACTCATAAAAATCTGATTGAATGAATGGCAATATTGTGGATAATGGCAGCTGGCCTGGTAGGTGGAGGGTAGGTAGTCCATTCATTAGTAAATGTATCGCTCCTAAAAGATACAGGACATGAGGTGACAAAATATAATACTAACTTTCAGTATATCCACATTCTAAAAGTATTAATTTATGCTGCGTGGCAACTTTATAGCCTAAGTAGAAAGATGATTATTTTCCCTAAAGGGAAATATAACAAACAGTCTTTCGAATTTGTTTTGATATGTTTGGGTGAGGTTATAGCAACTCATCCCAGTAATATCCACCGTAGGGAGGGGGGGGGGAGGTATTGCCTGTAGTGATGTGGGCTATACTTTGAGGGTTTGGGCGCCCCTTCGACCCCAGTCACTCCCTTTCAGTTCTTCAACTGTCCCTTTTTTCTTTCTATTTCCTTCCTGCTTGCTGTCTCACCTCTCTATCACCTCCTTCTGGCGCTATCTGACCTCGCTGTTGCGGCGCCTAATATCAATCAATAAATCAATCCCAGCAACATCTCCTGCCACTAATAATTAGCCTGGAAAAAATTAGTTCAAGGTCACTTATTATTCTGAGTGTGGAGGTCTATTTCATGGGTCGGGGCAGTGTTGGTAAATCTGGAGCACCTGTTGATTCCCCCAAACTTTTCCAAGCAACAACAGGGATGAAGAGTGAGCCTCCCTTCACTGAGTGTCACTTGTGTGGAGCGCCTCGTGCCTAACACTATAATTATATAAAACACTATTGTCTGGCCTGCCCCACTGTCCGACACTTGCTGCCCCGGGGCCTGCCGCTTCATGTGCTTGGTCGACACCTGCTGAACCATCATATTTTGGAGGAAGTTTTGGTGGATTTGGGTAGTATGTGGAGTGGAGTGGATCTTTTTCTGTGTTCTCATTTTGTGTGTGTGTGTGTGTGTGTGTGGGTGCGTGAGTGTGTGTGTGTGTGTGTGTGTGCCCGTGGTCATTAGATCTTCAAGGATCCTGTCTACACTTATATAGGTATTTATTGAAAGAATACTCTTCCACTCTGTTCTGCCATCTGGAAGAGTATGTAAAGGAGAGAAACATGAGGGGCAGAGTAGGGCTTGAACAAGTAAGGAGGGAGTGTTGGAACAGGGAGAACTGGAGACACTTCTGCCGTGGCCACCCCCTTGAGGGGAGTTCCCGGAGGGAACGAGGCGTCGGAGCTATAAATAGATAGATAGATATTGAAAGAATTATATACCGTTTTGTAGCAGTGTTGCCAGATCCGGCTAGGTCCCAGTATTTTGCCCGGTAATTTCCTGTACTTTACCACGGTTATTTCCCGGTAGTTTGCCCAGGTTAGGTCTCGGTAGTCTGCTGTGGTCTAGGTTAGGTTAGGTAACGTCAGGTAAGGTCAGGCTAATTTCAAAATGCCCCAATTGAATATGCCCTATCTTGGAAATGGGGCGTTTGCGAAGGAAATGCCATAGACGAAAATAGTCTTAGAATGGTCTAAAATAAGTGGGTAATGAAGGTAGAAAAACCGTATGCAATAACGGTAATTCTTTCAATATATACCCTTATATTATGTAGCAAATCAATTGTTTGACGCCATCAGGCAATAAAAGAGAAAGAGAGTTAGAAAAAAAAAAAAAAAATAGGCTTCATGGTTTACAGTAAGACGTCAATACATACCTTGATCCGTGGGTATACAGTGCAGTACACCCACGTATATCCCCTCGAGGCTCTATACCACTCTCACCCACCTACTTTATAGCTATACACTGGGGGCCAATAATTCTGTCCTGATCCGAGGCACAACATGAATCTCTCTACCAACTTCGCCTCCCACTCCCTCACTCACTCACTCACTCACTCGCTCCCCACTCCCTCCCTCACTCACTCACTTGCTCCTCCCACTCCCTCACTCACTCACTCACTTGCTCCTCCCTCACTCACTCACTCACTCACTTGCTCCTCCCACTCCCTCCCTCACTCACTCACTCACTCGCTCCCCACTCCCTCACTCACTCCCCACTCCCTCACTCACTCACTTGCTCCTCCCACTCCCTCACTCACTAACTCACTCGCTCCTCCCACTCCCTCCCTCACTCCCTCACTCACTCGCTCCTCCCGCATTGCTTCAGTTGGATAGGGTTACATTTTGTGTGCCTGCCTCCTCGGATCAACAAGACAGAAGAATTATTATTGTCCATCAGTCAGTGTTCAGTCACGATTCATAGTAAGTATCCAGCAGGTCTTGTTGAAGTTTGGAATCATCTGACATACATACATACATACATACATAACAGTGAAACAATTGCAACTTCTTCCCTTACTTTTTCACAATCATCATCATAATCATCATCTATTTTATGCCATCTTTTTAACCTTCCATTCCCTTTTCCCCTTCTTCCCCTTATCCTGTCTCATGATACTTTCTGGAGCTCGTTCAATACTCCATCATCATCATCATCATTATCATCATCATCATCATCACCATCATCATCACCATTATCATCATCATTATAATTATCATCACCATCATCATCATTATCATCACCATCATCACCATCATCATCATCATCACCATCATCATCATCATCATCATCACCATCACCATCATCATCATCATCATTATCATCATCATCATCACTCTATTTGAAACAGACTTGGATAGATATAATTGCTGGTGACTACACACTGGGGGTCAATAATTCTTTCTGTCCTGACCCGAGGCACAACAACATGAATGAATCTCTCTCTACCTACCAGCTGCCTAACATCCCCATCCCCAAACAACAGTATGTACACTCGCGATCCAAAATAAGTATCCAGGCTTGCTTCGAATAGCCTGATCGAGTATTAAGCGAGTTCAAGCAAATATAACACAGGATAAGTGTTGTAATTGGTTCACCAGTATGTCAAATGATTCGGAACTTCAACAACAAGACCTGGATACAAATTTTGGATTGCGAGTGTACATACCTTTATTGGAACCTCAGTTGGTAGAGATTCATACTTACTGTGCCTCAGATCAGGATAGAATATATTGACCTCCAGTGTACAGTCGCGGCAAATAGTCCTTAATTAATTGATCAGGGTGTAAGGGGAAGTTTGGTCAAGGATTATGTGCCGCCGACTGTACTGTTGTGGAAAGAAAGTAGGTTCATGTATCCCATTTTTCCCACCTTACTATACCCTAAACCCCTAAACCAAATGTGGCAGTGTGGTGAACGTCTATAATAATAATTTTCACTTTGTAACGACGGACGTGAGTGGCGATTGAGTTTCCACATTTGGTCTCGGGGTAGTGAGGGGCCTGTAGTGAGGTACAGTTGGACACATGAATGGGTGGTACAGCCCAAGTGAAAGATGGTCAATTTCTGCCAATATCAAGTTCCTTAGTGCCAAATAGGAGACATCAGGGGCAGAAGTCAGTATTGAGGATGGTAATAAAAAGCAACTACCTGATAATAGACACTGGTTAGGTTAGGTTAGGTTGGTAATTAGGAGGGGCAGAAGTCAGTATTGATGATGGTAATAAAAAGCAAGTACCTGATAATAGACACTGGTTATTCAAATGGGACAAGTATCTTTCACCTGGGCTGTACCACCCATTCATGTGTCCAACTGTACGAGTAAGAAAGGGGAAACAGGAACTCCTATCCACAACTGTACAGTCAACGGCAAATGTTCTGTCGCCACATCTGCCAAGTCTTGATGAAGTAAGTATGGAAATATTATTAAGCTTCAAGGGATCGTAAACTGAAAAACCAGAGAAGTGTATTCATTTACCCCCTGGATATCGTATTTCTGAATGGTTAATGTGTTTATTTGAACGTCGACGAGCTGAGTGAGGTGACACGACTTTTGCCGCTGACTGTACCACAATATTGATCCTGGAAGTATTGTACAGTGATGTGACAGTGACGGGATTTCTTATATTGTTATCATAATTAATATAAAATAGAGTACTTGGTTAAAAATGACTGAAATGAAGTGTTGTTATAAATCGGTTTTTGTTATCTGGAAATTGGACAAACGGAGTAGACAGGATAAGAGAACCACTTGATAAGAGAACCACTTGATTATGTGTGAATAGACAGGAGAGTGAAAGAGAGATTGATGGAGGTGAATGTACAGTTGGACACATGAATGGGTGGTACAGCCCAAGTGAAAGATGGTCAATTTCTCCCAATATCAAGTTCCTTAGTGCCAAATAGGAGACACCACCAGGGGCAGAAGTCAGTATTGAGGATGGTAATAAAAAGCAAGTACCTGATAATAGACACTGGTTATTCAAATGGGACAAGTATCTTTCACCTGGGCTGTACCACCCATTCATGTGTCCAACTGTACACTTGGCCACAAAAATTCGTACACACGCTGTTATTTTCGAGGGCTTATAACATATAGAAAATATAAGACTATGTAACTGCAATACAACATTATAATTAGGTTTGTTGTTATGCTATCACCGAGTCACTTTGTACAGACCATTCATTACACTACTTGCAGAATAATGAATGACCTCTCTTTCCATATAGCCTGTGTAAGAATTCATGTGTTAAGGTGGTATATATATAATTCTTTTTTGGTACATTGGAGTGCCTTGATTCCTCCAAAGTATGCTAGGAAACAGGACCAGAAGAGCAAAAATAATGGTGTTCTGTTGCTTGGAATAGTTTGGAGGATTCGATTGCTCCAGATTTACCAACACAAAACTTCCCCCTTAAAGCGAATGTCAAGGTCGAGAGGTGGAGGTGGAGGAGGAGGTGGAGGTGGAGGTGGAGGTGGAGGTGGAGGAAGAAGAGGAGGAGAAGGAAGAGGAGGAGGAGGAGGAGGAGGAGGAGGAGGAGGTGGAGGAGGAGGAGGAGGTGGAGGTGGAGGAGGAGGAGGTGGAGGTGGAGGAAGAAGAGGAGGAGAAGGAAGAGGAGGTGGAGGTGGGGGAGGAGGAGGTGGAGGTTGAGGAAGAAGAGGAGGAGAAGGAAGAGGAGGAGGAGGAGGTGGAGGTGGAGGAGGAGGAGGTGGAGGTGGAGGAAGAAGAGGAGGAGAAGGAAGAGGAGGAGGAGTGGAGGTGGAGGTAGAGGAAGAAGAGGAGGAGAAGGAAGAGGAGGAGGAGGAAGAGGAGGAATAGAGCGAAAGAAAAATGACAACAAAAACATGTGAACTGAAGTGAAGATTCTCGTTTTGGTGAATTGGAAGGTCTCAAATTATTCCTCCCAATTATGCTAGAAAACAATCACCCTTAATTAATATTACTTGAATAGATAATGATATATTTTCTGGCATATAGTTTGGAGGAAATCATACTCACCAACAAGACAATCTCCCCTTAATTAATAATAAAAAATAGATAGGAAAATACTACCAGGAAAATATCAATGGGGTAAATCTGGAGTAACAGCTGATTTCCCCAAACTTTTTTTTTCTAAGCAACAACAGGACACCATTGTTTCTCATAATCTGGTCGCGTTTCCTGACATACTTTGGAGTAATTAAGTTAGTCCAGTATTAAGAGAGACAGGGACGAAAGGAAGAAGGTAGTGTAGTGCTAAGAGAAATGGAGTTAGTTTAATTAAGAGAGTAGTAAAGGAGAGTGCCAAGGAGGAAAGTGCATGTGTGGTGTGAAAGCGCTGGGAAGGAGAGTGCGAGAGTGCCAAGGAGAGAGTGTGTGTGGTGTAATAGAGCTGGGAAGGAGAGTGCGAGAGTGCCAAGGAGAGTGTGTGTGTGGTGGAATAGAGCTGGGAAGGAGAGTGTGAGAGTGCCAAGGAGAGTGTGTGTGTGTGTGTGGTGTGAGAGCGCTGGGAAGGAGAGTGTGAGAGTGCCAAGGAGAGTGTGTGTGTGTGTGTGGTGTGAGAGCGCTGGAAAGGAGAGTGTGAGAGTGCCAAGGAGAGTGTGTGTGTGTGTGGTGTGAGAGCGCTGGGAAGGAGAGTGCCAAGGAGAGTGCATGGAGTAAAAGGAGAGTGTCAAAGAGGAATAGGAAGAATGAAGAGTATGGTGGATTGATGATGTCAGAAAAAAAGAGGAGGAAGAGGTTGTATAAACAGTCATAGTCAATAATAATAATCATCCACATATGTGTATCTCAAACAATTTACTTTTTAATGTTTTCACGTTCACATAATTATGATGTTATTGTTTTAAGTTGTGTATAGCTAGCTGCTTGTAATAAATCAAATGATGGTACAGCCACAATCAAATATCCACAGACACTTTCCTTCCATCGTAGTATAATTATATCTTGGTAATATTGAACAACACGTGTATGATTTTGCAGCACCTCATAATAATAATAATAATAATAATTGAGGGGGTTGCTTGAGTTGACGTAAGGTGTTCTTGTATAATTATATTTTGATATGATACTGATTTATTTGTACGATGGAAGGAAATTGTTGGTGGTTATTTGATTGTGGCTGTGCTTAACCTATTTATTGGAAAGTTTATCAGCTAAGGAATGGAGGTAAGCTTGACGTCAAACTCTTACGTGAGTTATCTCTATATGAGTGATTATTTTTTACCACGACTGTACAGCCGAGCCAGAAAATTCGCGACCACGTACTTAGATGTTTATGTCATCTGAGCTGGTAACACTGTGTGGGGAAGGTGTCATTGTAGGTGAAAGATTGTATCATGTCCCTCTACTATGTTCCACCTACTCTGATTCCTCACCAAATAAATGTTACCAGCTCAAATGGCATAAACATCTAAGTACGTGGTCGCGAATTTACGAGCTCGGCTGTACATACCTTCACGTTAGGAGAGAGAAGACTACGGGTCGATTCCACGGGTTTGTTATGATCCTCCCCAACCACCCACACTTGTCTGTCTATTAGGGTCGATTCCACAGTGGCTTTGGTTTGTTATGATCCTCCCCAACCACACTTGTCAAGTCTTAATCATATCCAACAAACTTAAAATATCAATATCCAAAAAATATATCAGGTAGTTCCATTATTACGATCGTTTCATTGTGGAGTCATCAAATTCATCCAATAATTCACTCATGAGTCATTAGTTTACACAGTTCAGTTTCTTTCGTTATGGTGCTTGCAAACCAAAACAAACCACTGTGGAATCGGCCCTATACTGTAGGTTAGGATATGGAAGGATGGACAGAGATGTCAAACAAACGGTGCGAAAGATTGAAAAAAAAAAAAAAAAAAAAAAAAAAAAAAAAAAAAAATGCTGGCCAATGAGTAAGTTAATTAAGGGGGTAACACACCTTTGGTATATTGGAGTGCCTTGATTCCTCCAAAGTATGCCAAGAAACAGGACCAGAAGAACAAAAATAATGGTGTTCTGTTTGCTGAAAATAGTTTGGAGTAATCATTTGCTCCAGATTTACCAACATTGTACGTACTACCTCCTTAAGGAACCCTGTGTTGTAGTCAGAAAATTGGAGGTAACTGAGTCCTTCAAATAATGCCACGAAACACACACACACACACCTATACGGAAAGAGATTGTTTCGTGGCATAGTCAGTGGGCATCAGAAAAAGTCTCCATTTCCCATAAATGATCACACACAGGGTCCTTAAGGGGAAAATTTTGTGTTGGTAAATCTGGAGCAACTGAATCCTCCAAACTAATCAAAGCAACAGAACACCATTATTTTTGCTCTTCTGGTTCTGTTTCCTTCCTATAGCATACTTTGGAGGAATCAAGGCACTCCAATGTACCAAAAGCGAATTACCACCTTAATTAAGTTCCTGGTCACATTCTTTACGTGGGACTCTGAAAAAAACTCGTCAGGACACAAGAAATTTTGGTCTTTAAGGTGGTAATTCATTTTTGGTACATTGGAGTGTCTTCATTCCTCCAAAGTATGCCAGGAAGGAAACAGGACCAGATGAACAAAAATAATGGTGTCCTGTTGCTTGGAATAGTTTGGGGGATTCAGTTGCTCCAAATTTACCAACAAAAAGAACCTCCCCTTAAATCTATTAGTTTGTATTCTCTATTAGTCAAACCTCAGTGTACTAAATATTAACAAAAATGACACCCTTTTGAGCAATTAATTTCACCTTCATCATCTCAAGTAAAGTCTAATGAAGAGTGGATATTCATAATGCCTTCTGAGTCACCTTCCAACATTCCTTTTTTTTTTTTAATTTGTTACCTTTTGTACTTACTGTCCCACCTCTCAATCACCTTCTTCCACGGGCGCCATATGACCTCGCTGTTGCGGCGCCTAATAGCAATCAAGCAATCAATCAATCAATCAATCAATCAAATAATCAAACAATCAATCAATCAATCAAACAATCAATCAATCAATCAATCAATCAATCAATCAATCAATCAATCAATCAATCAATCAATCAATCAATCAATCAATCAATCAATCAATCAATCAATCAATCAATCAATCAATCAATCCTGCTGTGTTACAATTAGGCCATCGCACAAACACACTCCGCTTAATCTACTATAACCATTTTGTTCCATATTTATAATCTACTGTTTACATCATGAATAAACCAATCTATGTATCTTATCATGGAACCCTGTGATCGTGTATTAGACTTGGTGGCTTCTGATTCCTCCTGACCATGCCACGAAACAAGACCCTTCAATGTAGGTGTGTGTGTGTGTTTTGTGGCAATGTTTTAAAGGATTCACAAACCTACCTTCAATTCTTCTGACTACTTCACGGGGTCCCTTAAGGACAGAGTATAATTTTGGTACACCCGAGCTCGTAAATTCGCGACCACGTACTTAGATATTTATGCCATTTGAGCTGGTAACATTTATTTGGGGAGGAATCAGAGTAGGTGGAACATAGTAGAGGGACATGATACAATCTTTCACCTACAATAACACCTTCCTTCCCCACACAGTGTTACCAGCTCAGATGACATAAACATTTGGGGACGTGGTCGCGAATTTACGAGCTCGGGTGTACCTACATTAGAGCGTCTTAATTCGACCAGGAAACAGGACCAGATTGACAAAACTAATGGTGGCCTGTTGCTGGGAATAGTTTGGAGGAATCTTTATCTCCCAAAATGCCAAAACTGTACCCTCTCTTTAAGGGGGTGCGGGAGTAGGAGACAGGCTTGGGGGAGGGTTTGGGGGGTGCGGGAATAGGGGGACAAACTTGGGGTGGGTAGAAAGCCTGTCCCCTATTCCCGCGCCCCCCTAACCCCCCCCCCCTACTCCCGCACCCCCAAAAAACCCCGCACCCCCCTAATCCCACCCCCAAGCCTGTTCCCCTATTCCCGCACCCCCTTAAACTGGGCTACTGCCTGACCGTGTTTTTACAAAGTAATTTTTTTCACCTTCCCACACAGGAGATTGCAGGCACTATGGATTAATATACTTTGAGCGTGTTAAAATTTGCAGTAACTTGCCTGTATAGTTATATGTCTCTCTGTTGTCGTCGTCACTGTAATACATGGACGTGATATGAGTTGATACAATAGAGATCCAATTAGTTCAAAGGGGATGGACAGTGTTTCGTCTCATAAAGGAGTATAGGCTATGAGTAAGCACAATGATTCGTTCTCACCCATTAACAAATACATAGGAGAGAGAGAGAGAGGGGGGGGGGGGGTGAAGGATAGAGGTTGGGGGGGGGGCCGGATGAGAGAGAGAGAGAGAGAGAGAGAGAGAGAGAGAGAGAGAGAGAGAGAGAGAGAGAGAGAGAGAGAGAGGGGGGGGGGTGAAGGATAGAGGGGGTGGGGCCGGATGAGAGAGAGAGAGAGAGAGAGAGAGAGAGAGAGAGAGAGAGAGAGAGAGAGAGACGGGGGTGAAGGATAGAGGGTGGGGGCCGGATGAGAGAGAGAGAGAGAGAGAGAGAGAGAGAGAGAGAGAGAGAGAGAGAGAGAGAGAGAGAGAGAGAGAGAGAGAGAGAGAGAGACGGGGGGTGAAGGATAGAGGTTGGGGGCCGGATGAGAGAGAGAGAGAGAGAGAGAGAGAGAGAGAGAAAGAGAGAGGTGAAGGGGAGAAATGATAGTTTGGATGGGATGAAAGAGGATATTGGTGTGAGAGATATATATACAGTATAGAAAGATGCCACTTTCACTACGATCTGAAATCATAACCTGAAAGAAAGATGTGTTGAAAGATGAGGTTACAAGCTACGTGTAGTGAACTCAGACACTTGTGAAATGTTCAATAATGTTCAATCTCTAGCAGCTAATGTTATAATCAACTCTCTGAGGTAGGTATAGGGGTGCTACGAACGAATACTTCCCCATGTTTTGTTGTCTGTCTTTTGATTGACGCCACGGCACAATTAAAAAAAAAAAAAAAAAAAAAAAAATCCCCAGTGTCCCTGCTGCTTGTCGTAAAAGGCGACTAGAAGGGGCTTTCACTTCTCTAACTGTCCCTTTTTTTTTCATCTGTTACCTTCTGTGCTTAATGTCCCACCTCACAATCATCTTTTCCTCGGGCTTAATATGACCTCGCTGTTGCGGCGCCTAATATCAATCAATCAATCAATTAATCAATGTTACTCATATTTTTTCTGTCCCTGCGTCGATGAGAAACAAACACAGGTTGAATGAGTGTACGAAATTGATTACATTTTATTGTTGCTCGTATCTCAAATAACGACAGGTGAAATTAAACATCAACTCCAAGTTAAGTTCTGATGATATTGTTGTGCTCCAGTTGTACAGTTACCTCCACTAGTGTTGGTGATGGTGGTGGTGGTGGTGGTGATGGTGGTGATGGTGGTAGTGGTGATGGTGGTGGTGATGGTGGTGATGGTGGTAGTGGTGATGGTGGTGGTGATGGTGATGGTGGTAGTGGTGATGGTGTGTTGATGGTGATGGTGGTGTTGATGATGGTGGTGTTGGTAGTAGTGGTGATGGTGGTGATGGTGGTGGTGTTGGTGATGGTGGTGGTGTTGGTGTTGGTAGGGGTGATGGTGGTGGTGGTGGTGGTGTTGATGGTGATGGTGGTGTTGGTAGTAGTGGTGATGGTGGTGATGGTGGTGGTGGTGATGGTGGTGGTGTTGGTGTTGGTAGGGGTGATGGTGGTGGTGGTGGTGGTGTTGATGGTGATGGTGGTGTTGATGATGGTGGTGTTGGTAGTAGTGGTGATGGTGGTGTTGATGGTGGTGGTGTTGGTGGTAGTGGTGATAGTAAACCTAAATTTGTTCTCTCGTAAAATAGTTAACTGTCTTATCTCATCTCAAACTCTTTTTTTTTCGTGTGGTATAATATTCCCCCAGGCACTGTTGGGCTCATTGATTGATTGACATTAGGCGCCGCAACAACAGCGAGGTCATATAGCACCAGAAAAAAAACAAAGTGATAGAGAGGTGAGACAGCAAACAAGCAGGAAGGAAATAGAAAGAAAAGAGGGACAGCAGTTGAAACTAATCCAACTGCAATGTTTGTTTATGTTGATGGTGCAGGAGGCTGGCCAGAGAGCAACAACAACAACAACACCAACACCAATATTTATACTGTATCCCATCTCACATTTTCTCTCGTATTCGTAAGCTTGTATTTTTTCTGGAGAAGGAAGGGGTAACTTGTGTGTGTGTGTGTGTGTGTGTGTGTGTGTGGAAAAGATAGCAAGGGGAGGAGTGAGTGTGAGAATATTGATGAGAGAGAAAGGAAAGAAACGAGGAGGGAAGGAATGGTGATGAGAGAGAAAGGAAAGAAATGAGAGAGGGAAGAAAGGTGATGAGAGAGAAAGGAAAGAAATGAGAGAGGAAGGAATGGTGATGAGAGAGAAAAGAGAGAGGGAAGAATGGTGATGAGAGAGAAAAGAGAGAGGGAAGGAATGGTGATGAGAGAAAAGAGGAAGAGAGTATGAGAGAAGGAATGGTGATAAGAGAGAAAGGAAATGAGAGAGGGAAGGAATGGTGATGAGAGAGAAAGGAAAGAAACGAGGGAGGGAAGGAATCGTGCTGTAGAGAGAAAGGAAAGAAATGAGAGAGGGAAGGAATGGTGATGAGAGAGAAAAGAAAGAAATGAGAGAAGGAAAGAATGGTGATGAGAGAGAAAGAAAGAAATGAGAGAGGAAGAGAGTATGAGAGAAGGAATGGTGATGAGAGAGGAAGAGAGTATGAGAGAAGGAATGGTGATAAGAGAGAAAGGAAATGAGAGAGGGAAGGAGTGAGTGTGAGAATATTGATGAGAGAGAAAGGAAAGAAATGAGGGAGGGAGAGTATAAGGGAAGGTATGGTGATGAAAGAGAAAGGGAAGGAATGAGAGAGTGAGAGAGTAAGTAAAGAAACGAGGGAGGGAGAGTATAAGGGAAGGTATGGTGATGAAAGAGAAAGGAATGAGAGAGTGAGAGAGAAAGGAAAGAAACGAGGGAGGGAGAGTATAAGGGAAGGTATGGGGATGAAAGAGAAAGGGAAGGAATGAGAGTGAGAGAGTAAGTAAGGTTAGGGGAAAGATTTACTTAATGGTAAATATAATAGGAGGAATAGTGAATCTTCCAAACTGTAACACGAAACAATATATCTCTTATTTATAAACAACATTGAGGTGATTTTTGGTTCCTGCAAGACATAGTTTGGAGGAATCAGTAGTCCTCCAATTTATCATCAAGAAAATATACCCCTAACCTTACTTACTTTCTCACTTTCATTCCTATCCTCTCTCTCTCTCTCTCTCTCTCTCTCTCTCTCTCTCTCTCTCTCTCTCTCTCTCTCTCTCTCTCTCTCTCTCCTTAAGTGACCCTGTGATGCAGTTAGATAATTTGGAGGTTAGTGAGTCCTTCAAATATTGCCACGAAACACACACACACACACACACACACACACACACACACACACACCTATATGAAAGAAGCTTGTATTGTGGCATAGTCAGGAGGAATCAGAAGCCTCCACTTTTCATTCACAATCACACAGGGTCCTTAAACACAACACCTGATATTATACGGTGCAAACGACGACATAATAATAATAAAAATAAATAAATAATAATAATATTAATAATAATGTT
>JAWQEG010008080.1:0-7500 GCA_033782935.1 Petrolisthes cinctipes
CTTCGATAAGCTGACCACGCAGTCTCCGGGTTTCCAAAGAGAACAGGTCGATTTCTACCAACCGATCTTTATAGCTCTTGTGTTTAAGAGAGGGTGTAAGTTTGGTTGCCCTGGCTTGCACTCATTCCAATCTCGCAATATCCTTTCGGTAAGAAGGACTCCAAAACTGGACTGCATACTCCAGGTGCGGTCGGACAAGGGAATTGTACAGACAAAGTACTATCTCCTTGTTCCGGTATCCAAACTGTCGCTTTATGTACCCTAACATCCTTTGGGCTTTCTTCTCAGCCTCAATACACTGCTTTGAGAACTTGAGGTCGCTGGTGATAGTTACACCCAAGTCTTTCTCAGTATCAGTGCTTACGAGAGCATTGCCCTTAAGGTTATACTCTGTTCGGGGGTTTCTGTGGCCTATATGCATAACTTTGCATTTGTTCACGTCAAATGGCATTTGCCACGTGTCAGACCACTCCCCGATCTTCCTAAGATCTTCTTGTAAGCGGGTAGTATTTCCTTCTTTCGCGACATTCATACCAAGCTTAGTATCATCGGCGAATTTGGAAATCTTGGCAACCATGTCACCATCCACGTCATTAACATAGATGATAAACAAAAGTGGTCCCAGAACAGAACCTTGGGGAACACCGCTAGTAACGGGCACCCACTCTGAAGCCTGTCCATTCACTACCACCCGCTGCCGTCTGTCACTTAGCCAGTTCTCTATCCAATTTGCCACATTTCCGTCTATGCCAGTGCACGCACTTTCCGAAGGAGGCGGCGGTTGGGGTACTTTATCAAAGGCTTTCTGAAAGTCTAAGTAGACAACATCGATCGCTTTATCCCGATCATGCTCACTGAAAACAAAATGGAAGAATTCCACCAGATTTGTGAGGCATGACCGGTGCTGCCGGAACCCATGCTGGGAACCCCTCAGTAGCAAATTTGATTCTAAGTGTACTGTTATTTTGTCCACCATGATCCTCTCCATGAGTTTACAGACTATCGAGGTTAAACTGATGGGTCTGTAGTTTGACGGTTGGCTAGCATCTCCCTTCTTGAAGATAGGAGTCACCTCTGCCTCACGCCAGTCTCTAGGAACGCATCAAGTCTGGATTACCCTGTTGAAGACCATGCACAGGTGCCGTGATACTTCACCATGCACTTCTCTCAACACTCTAGGTAAGAACCTATCCGGACCGGGGGACTTGTTTGCTTTTAATTCGATTATTTTTCTCTCAATTTCTTCTTGGGTGAAGACCATTGACTCCAACTTCTCACTGAAGGAGTCCAAAGGTTCGGGAATGGGACCACTCTCCTCAGAGAACACTGAAGAGAAGTACTCATTTAAGAGGTTAGCATTTTCTGCATCAGAGTGCATCAATGCTCCGTCCTCATTTACCAAGGGACCGATCCTGCGTCGGATTGGTTTACGGCCATTCACATAACTGAAAAACTCCTTGGGGTTCTCTTTGCAGAGTCTAGCCACACGGACCTCCTCAGCACGCTTAGCAGCCCTTATTTTGGACTTCACGTTTCGATTCAGTCTTCTATGACCGTCAAAGTCCCCAGATGCCTTCGCTTGACGATACGCAGTTCTCCTCTCCCTTAGTAGGTTACGGATTTCCCGATTAAACCACTTCGGTTGAATGAACTTCTGACCTGTTCCCTTCAGAGGAATAAAGCGCGACTGAAGTTCCATGAAGGAAGACAAGAATGACCTCCACAGATCATCAGCACTCTCTCCCTCCTCTAGTTCCATTTCCGCAACGCTTTCACGAAGACCTGCAAAGTTCGCTCTGCCCATGTCTAATTTTCTATGCACCGGGGTCACGGTCTCCATATTAGGGACCTTAACTGAAAATCTTATAAGCTTGTGGTCGCTTCCACCTATTTCTTCGTTTACAGAGAGGTCTTGAATGATGTCATCCTCGGAGGTGAGGACCAAGTCGAGTATGTTAGCACGTCTTGTTGGCTCCCTTACCCATTGAGTGAGGAATTCATCATTTACAAACTCCAAGAGTGGTGTGTTCTCGGCAGAGGGCTTTCTGGTTTCCCAGTCAACATGTGTGTTGAAGTCCCCCATAAGGATGCACACCCTGCCGTCCACTAGTTCACCCAGCAACTGGTATAGGTCCCTGTCCATCTCATTGAGTTGTCCAGGGGGTCTATAAAGCAGCAGGGTTCTGTATTTTGCAGTGCCTATTTCTAGGTCAACTCCAAGGAGCTCGTGGTTCGATGTGATGTTGCAGGTCATCGATTTAATAGAGTTCTTTACATACAACAGCACACCACCACCCCCTCTGTCCTCTCTATCTTTGTGGAAGAGTTGGTAGCCTGAAATCACGAATTCCCCTTCAAGATCTCTGTCTGAGGTTCTCAACCATGACTCCGTTATGGCCACCATCTCGGGTTCCTGTGTCGCAACGAGGGCCCGCAGTTCCAAAAAACTTGTTTCGGATGGACCTGGCGTTGAACAATAGAACCTTCAGGGAACCCCCAACTGTAGGGCTCCCTATACTCTTCCGTTTCCCGGTTTGGTCATTGTCTTGGTAGTGCAAGGGATATCCTTCTTCAGGATCTCAGCGAATGTCTTCTCTGGGGTCACTCTAGCATAGCGACGAGGGCTCTCCTCCATGCTCGGTCGAGTGCTCCTGAGACATCGTCGGACGGCGTCTTCCATTAATTTGGAAAGCACTTCTTTCCCCTTTGGTGAGAGATGTGTGCCATCCCTCTGGTAGAGGTCGTCTCTACCAAAGAGTGAGGTGTAGGGGTCCACAAAGAACACCCCCTCGACAGTACACAAATCAGCCAGACGCTGATTTACTGCAATGTTCTTTGACAGAGCAGTCCCTAAAGGGCCTCTCCTTGGGAGCATGCCAACAACTACCCTTCTGCGGGTTTTTAACCCACAGTCATCTACTGCACCGAGCACATCCGAGAGGACTCCTTCGGTCATGCCTACTCTACCATTTCTCAGGTAGATGTCATTACCACTCACCATGAGTGCAATGACAGCAGATCTGGACGTTTGGATCCTCTCAGCTTCCTTTCGGAGGTCAGCATTGCCACAACCTGGCAAACAATTCACCTTCACAGAAGTGTGAAGGCGATCTGCCATTAGGGGTTGCAGCCCTCGTGCCTGGGAATCACCTACAATGTGTATATCCACAGGCCTCTCCTTGGTCGGAGCACAAGATGCCTTGTGAGGAACCCGAGAGTGTTTTGAATTCCTGCCGGGCTCGTCACTTCCTCCAGGTTGCTTCTTCTTCGTCTTCTTTTCCTTCTTCGTTTTCTTTTCCTTCTTATTTGATTCCTCACTTTCCTCTAATCCCTCCTCAACTGTCTTCTTGGGTTTTTCTCCCTTCTCCATATTCCCCTCCTCTTTTCCATCACACTTTTCTGCAGTCTCGTTTCCTTCTGCAGTCTCTTTTCCCTCTTCATTGTTGTTGTTCTTCTTCTTGTTGTTCTTCTTGTTCTTCTTCTTCTTGTTTTTCTTCTTGTTCTTTACCGCCGTGGTGGAGCTCTCCAGTGAAGAAGCTCCTTGGACTGCCTTGTCTCTCACATGGCAGTCACACCTCTGTGAGTCCATTCGGAGAACTTCCTCCTTTAGGGAGTTGTTGTTCTCCTTCGTGAGCAGTGAGATGTGCTTCATCAACCTCTCCTCGAGTTTGCAAAAGTCGCAGACACTCGAGGAGTCTAGGTCGCTCGCACTCCTCCCGCTGAAGTCCTCACACCAGCGGTACACCTTGCATGTAGTACATGTAAATTTTCTTGCTGATGGACCAGTCATCTCGCTCTAATTCAATTTAGGACCAATAATACAAAAGAAAGGGTAATGTGATTTGGTCTCACATAAGTCTCATCCGCCTACTTCCAGAAGGTTTTCGGTCGTTCGGCCAACAGAAACCCTTATGAGCCAAGCACACCAACCCTAAGGTCTCCCCTGGGCCGGACGGCCCCAATCGTGCCGCAGCTCCCAACTGAGCAGCACAAGAGTCCTAAGTAAATGGGACTCTGATTTTTCGACAGGGGTGCTTGAAGTGTAACCGTCGTCCTACTAATCCCTACTAATCCTCCATCCGCGGCCAAACTTAAAGCAAATAGTAAAACTAAATGTCCACGACTTAATCCGAGATCTTTTACTGGTCTGGCAGCCAGCGAGGCACGAAAGCTCTCTCACCAAAGAGCAGTCGAGCCTTTAGGCACCTAAGAACGGTCACAGGGAGCTGGTCAGGCTTATTAATCTAAGAGAATACCTACGGGGGTCCTGAGGCATCTCCATTACTCGTACCCCACACGCCTGAGATCCCTTCAATCTCAGCCCTTTCGAAACCTGTGAGCGTTAAAAGGCGTTGTTTTAGGAGGTTCCAAAGCCTCCCTTCTCACATGGCATAAGGTAGCTGGTGAGGACCTTAACAATAAAAACTTATATCGAAAGTGATGAAGATTTTTTTTTTTTTTTTTTTTTTTTTTTTTGGACAGTTGAAGAGCAGTTGTGAAACTTAATATTAACATGAAGATTTGACAACTCTTAGTCAGGATCCTAATAACGCTACCTTTCTGGCACGGGTAACCCAACTGGACTAAATGTCCCCCAGCATAGCTAGCAAAATTCAAACAGATCACACAAGCTCTCTCACCGACGGCAAGGTGGTTGTCTCGAGAGAATTGTCAGAATGTTTCACGAGGGAAATCCGCGATACTTTTTTGATCGAGTGTACATGAACCCATTCAGCACCCGTCCATCTACCTTAGTAAGCGTACCCGCAGTTCCACACATTTTCTGACGGAACACTGCCAGAGTGCCGGGCGAATGACTGTCTGCAGTGATTGTCGGTCAGGCCACAAACGGTCAGTATGAATACATAGTCGCTAAATGGCACCGAGCTGGCGGCCTGCCTGCCGGAACCAAAACGGGTCGTGTGAATCGGCCTTTAACCGGCGGCGGGGGTAGGCTAGAGTCGGGGTTGGTGACGCATTCGCTCTGCTCCTCCCTCGTCTGCTGCCTCGTTTCTTGGTGGTGGTGGTGGTGGTGGTGGTGGTGGTTGTAGATCAGGAGAAATGGTTATTGGTGGTAAACCATTCCTCCTGAAGATGTTCTGGAGGAGGTCGGAAAGATGACCCAGCACTTCTTCAGCTAAGGCAACAGTAGTCTTGGTGCAGACGGTGACGATGTCTGCCTACTGCTGCCGTCGCTGAGGTGGTTGGGAGTCTGCCATCTTTCTTACGCGGGCGTGGAGTGAGCCGAGGACTTTTCCACCATCAAGTCCGGCTACGTGGGTAGCCTCCACGCCCTTCCTCCACGGTGAAGGACACCTTCTCCCCATCCCTCAATAATGGTGGTGAGGTCATGGCGGCAAAGAGAATGATGCCCTTCCTGTGGATAAAGTAGTCGTGGTTGTCTACAACTGGTCAAGGGCTGATTCACACGACACCGTCACGTCACATCACATCACGTCACCGTCCCGTCAACCGTACATGTATCACGTCACGTCACCTTTTCGTCAAAAGCTTCGTGCAATTCTCACTCATCCTTCAAACATAATGGCATCACATAGGCTTGGGTTGAAAAAGCTGATAATAATTGTACTGTTAGATGAAGAGGAGCAATTATACTAAATAAAGAAGAGGATATAGATACATAAATCCCTTAGGAAATACTGTACAAGTACAGTCGTGGTCAAATATAATCATCCATATAGAGGTAACTGACATAAGAATTTGACAGCTTCCCTCTGTTAATTAGCTGATAAACTTTCCAATAAATAGGTTAAGTACCATCTTTTAATTTAAAACAAGCAGCTACTTAAAACAATAACATCATATGTGAACATGAAAACATTAGACAGTAAGTTGTTTGAGATACCCATGATTATTATTGACCACGACTGTACAATGTGAATATTGGACACTGTACAAAGAACTGGAAGACGAGCACAAATTTTTCCAGTACTTCAGAATATCAAGATTCATATTTAACTATCTATTAAAAAAAAGATAGAAAAAGACATTGTCAAGAAAAACATTATTTTCATAGAGGCAATTAAATAAAAAGAAATACTCATTGTATGCTTAAGGTCAGTACCAACACAACACGACACCGTGCACGTCACGTCAAAATATTCTTGGTGAGAATCCGTGCCGTGACGTGACGGTGCCGTGATGTGACGTGACGGTGTTGTGTGAACATCACTGTTTGTTTACTCAGAAGAAATTTTGACGTGACGTGACGTGACGGTGTAGTGTGAATCAACCCTAAGTTGTTAATACACTTTTGATTCATCAGAGTGCCTCCATTCCTCCAATTATATGATATGACACAGGACCTGATGAACTAATGGTGTCCTGTTGCTTGGAATGGTTTGGAGGAATCAGTTGCTCCAGATTTGCCAACACTGTGCTACCCCATTTATTAAGATAAGGAACTACACAGTGTTTTTATATTGTCGTAGGCAATTGAAACTTTAATGCAATTTATTGGTTACAAATCCTGGAGTAATACAGCACTTGTGTAGGTGAAATACCACGGTTTAGTTCTTAACTCTAACCTTGTATTGGTGCACGGATAAAGCCCCAGTGGACAAAACACCAGCGGACAGAACCCCAATGGACAGAAACGCATTAGACAAAACACCAGCGGACAGAACCCCAATGGACAAAACCCCAGTAGACAAAACCCCAGTAGACAAAACACCAATTGACAAAACCCCAGTAGACAGAACCCCAGTTGACAGAACCCAATAGACAAAAAACCAATAGACAAAACCCCAGTGGACAAAACCGCAGTCAAGTATAAAAAAAATATATGGTTGCAAACACATGAGTCTATTTGTTATGTAAATAAAAATATACAAATCACATAATTATGAAATATAAAGTAAATAACACACATGATAAAAATATCATGATAAGTTACTAGTCTGTTTAATTAAGGTGGTAATTCTTTTTTGGTACATTGAAGTACCTTGATTCCTCCAGAGTATGCCAGGAAACAGGACCAGAAGAGTAAAAATAATGGTGTTCTGTTGCTTGGAATTGATTAGAGGATTCAGTTGCTCCAGATTTACCAACACAAAGATTTCCCCTTAAGGGATTAGTGTAGTATTGATTAATCAAATTATTCCTCTCAACTCTTCCACCCGCATATAGGGAGTATTGCCTGCAGTGATGTGAGCAATACTTTAAGGGTTTTGGCGCCCCTTCGGCCCAAGCCACTCCTTTTCAGTTTTTCAACTGTCCCTCTTTTCATTTTATTTCCTTCCTGCTTGCTGTCACACCTCTCTATCATCTTTTTTGGCGCTATATGACCTCGCTGTTGCGTGGCCTAATATCAGTCACTCAATCAATCAATCTCAACTTTTCCAGGCAATATATAGGGCACCATTTGTTTTGCTAATCTGGTCCTATTTCCTGGCAAACTATGGAAAAATCAAGGCGCTCTGATGAATCAAAAGTCTACAATCATCTTAAAGGGAATACATGAAACAATTGATAGCAAGA
>JAWQEG010008080.1:10000-33034 GCA_033782935.1 Petrolisthes cinctipes
CTTTGAAGTAAAATGATTGATTGATCAATCGATTTATATTAGGCGCCGCAACAGTGAGGTCATATTGCGCCAGAAGAAGGTGATTTGAAGTAAAATGAACGAATATACATAATAAAGAAGAAAGAAAGAAATAACTTGATAATAACTAGTGACAATAAGAAAATTTTGAAGTAAAGCCAACGAGTATACAAAAAAAAAAAAAAATATATATATATATATATATATATATATATATATAAAATGATGGTGATGAGAAACAGAAACATTATGATTGTGAAGTAATACGAATTAATGTACATTAAAAAGAAGGAAGATATAACTTGAAAATAATGACGATAATAATAGATATCATATGAAATATAATAGGAACGATTGATTGATTGATATTAGGCGCCGCAACAGGAAGGTCATATAGCGCCAGTGATAGAGAGGTGTGACAGCAAGCAGGAAAGAAATATAAAATTAACGAATATACATCACAGAGAAGGAAATAGATATCTTGAATATTATGAAGAAATTATACATTGTGTGAAGGAAGTAAAACGAACGAATATACATAAACAAGAAATAACTTAATGAGGAAAAGAAATATCATGTGAAGTAGAACGAATATGCATACAAAAAATAAGCAAGACAAAATTAGATGATAAAATGAGAAAAATTAATATCAAATGAGTTCGAACGAACGAATATACTTCATGGAAACAGGTGGAAATTTTTGTAATTATAAAATAATGTGATTCTATGGTACAGGTCTAAAACGGAAAGATATTCACGACTACGAGGAACTACGAGATGAATAACCTAAAATGAAAATGAGAGACAGAATTAACAAAAGTGATGAAAAATATGTAAACTCGAAACAAACGGAAATTACTAATATGCATACATAATAAAAGATAATATACAATTATTTAACTTTAAATGATAATAAGAAACACAGTTAACAAGAGTGATGAAACATATGTGAACATATACGAAAAAGATTGTATACTCGAAATAATAGAAGATCCGAATAGAACAACGAATTAATTGAAAACTGAGTAACACAAACTAAAATATAAATAAATGATAAAGTAAATATAGCAAACTAAATACACGAGGATATTATTAGAGCTGGAAAAAGATATAAATAGAAAATTGAAATTGAAGTAAATTTTATTGAAAAGTATAAACAAAAAAAAAACTGTGAAAAAGTGAGGTGGGACTGTGAAAGGGTGAGGTTGAACTGTGAGGTGAGGTGGAACTGTGAGTTGAGGTGAGGTGGTAGAGTGAGGTTGGACTGTGAGGTGAGGTGGGGTGGTAGAGTGAGGTTGGACTGTGAAGAGGTGAGGTGGAACTGTGAGGTTGGACTGTGAAAGGATGAGGTGGCAGAGTGAGGTTGGACTGTGAAAGGGTGAGGTGGGACTGTGAAAGGGTGAGGTGGAACTGTGAGGTGAGGTGAGGTGGTAGAGTGAGGTTGGACTGTGAGGTGAGGTGGGGTGGTAGAGTGAGGTTGGACTGAAGGAGAGAGGTGGTAGAGTGAGGTTGGACTGTGAAAGGATGAGGTGGCAGAGTGAGGTTGGACTGTGAAAGGGTGAGGTGGCAGGGTGAGGTTGGACTGTGAAGAGGTGAGGTGGAACTGTGAGGTATTGGACCAGAGAAATATGGAGGTGAAAGACCGCTTGCCTTGAACATCTATGCATCAGGTAAGCAGCTCCAATTTATAAGTGTATTAGTACACTCGCAATCCAAAATTTGTATCCAGGTCTTGTTGAAGTGTTTTGAATCATTTGACATACTAGTGAACCAATTACAACGCTTATCCTGTTTTATATTTGCTAGAGCTCGTTTACTACTCAATTAGGCTATTTGAATCAAGCCTGGATACATATTTTGGATTACGAGTGTACATTATTATTATTAATGTGTTAAATTAATTACTCATTTAGTACATTATTATTAATGTGGGGTTGGTGATGGTGTAATGGTTACCAGAGCGAGTGAGAGATCCCGGGTTCGATCCCCAGATCAGTGGAATTGTTGGACAATTTTCCCAGAACCCTATGTCCCTGTTCACCTAGCAGTAAGTAGGTACCCGGCTGTAAAAACAAGGATAGTAACCTTGTAGACTGGGGGAAGATGTGTTGATGTAACAACACTGACTGCCTTAATGACCAACACCATGAGTCGATAGGCATAAAGCCCTAAATCTTCTTTTTATTAATGTGTTTAATTAATTACTCATTTAGTTACTTCATCAATTAATTATTTACGTTTTTCATAAACTATAGTCAAACTCAGTTGTGAAGTCAGATCGGGCGAGAACCGCGCGAGAAATTTCATCTCTACACATTTGCCACAACTTCTTCAATGGCTATTATAAATATATGTATCTCTCATATGTCAGTTAGTTATTGTTTGATATTGTGTAAATTACAAAATACGTAACAGAGTTGCCTTCCGACGGTGCGAGTGGCAAACCAGGCCATATATTACAGTATATCAGATCACATGTAATATGATGTAAGAGTGAGAGTCGTTCACTTCCTCCCTGATCACCTGACAAAGTTGTAGGTACAGCCACAATCAAATAACCACCGACACTTTCCTTCCATCGTGCAAATAAATCAGTATCATATCAAAATATTATCATACAACACCTTACGTCAACTCAACCCCCTCAGTTATTATTATTATGAGGTGCTGCAAAATCATACACGTGTTGTTCTATATTACCAAGATATTTACTAAGATAGAAGTGAGGCGACAGGACTTTTGCCGTTGATTGTACAGTATATGCACCAACGTCTCTACCTTCACCTTTTATAAGGTTTTAAAAGATTTTGAACACATAATTGTGGATATTTCGTGCCTCTCTTTGTAAACTTTGAGGAAGCATGAAGAGGCCAGTGACAATATCCCCTCTTGTGGTTGGGAAATATCTGCGTTATCATCACTTGTCACTGGTCTCTGCCTCCCCAATATTTAATAATATATAAGTAGGCTATACAGTGTACACTCGCAATCCAAAATTTGTATCCACGTCTTGTTGAAGTTTCGAATAATTTTATATACTAGTGAACCAATTACAACGCTTATTCTGTTTCATATTTACTTGAGCTCACTTAATATTCGATCAGGCTATTCGAAGCAAATCCGGAGACATATTTTGGATTGCGAGTGTACAGCTCGACCTCAGGACTGTGGTCTCTCAGTATCCTGTGACTCTTGTGAGGCCACGAGATTATTGAGTGAAGCTACGAGATGTTGGTTGTGTGCTTCACGTGTGATGCTCAATAAGAAGATGATTTAGGGCTTTATGCGCGAGAGGTCCCGGGTTCGATTCCCGGGTCAATAGAATTGTTGGACAATTTTCCCAGCCCCCTATGTTCCTGTTCATCTAGCAGTAAGTAGGTACCCTGCTGTAAAAACAAGGATAGCAACCTTGTAGGCTGGGGGAATATATGTTGATGTAACAAGACTGACTGCCTTAATAACCAACACCATGAGTCGATAGGCATAAACCCCTAAATTTTCTTTTCTTTTCAATCCATTTGCTATGTGTATGCTGTCTCTCCTCTCTATCACCTTCTCCCTCACCCTACCTACCTACCTACAGGGTCTTCTTGACACGTGGCAATTCAGGTCAAGAAATATTCAGTCGTCTATTTCATTCTTATATTTCATTCTTGTATTTCATTCAATTGTCCCTCTTTTCTTTCTAATACCTTCCTGCTTTCTGTCACAAATCTCTATCACCTTTTTCTGGCGCTATATGACCTCGCTGTTATGGTGCCTAATATATATCAATCAATCAATCAATCATTCAATTCTTCTATTTCATAATCATTTCACCATACAGTGTTGCCAAAGGCTTGACAAATATGAAGTTAATAATAATTATATATTCTCTATATTGTGTAGTTTTCTTCCGACACCACATTGATTAATTAATTATGCGTACAAAGAAAATATACGACGAAGTAAAAAGCTTTGTGTATCCCATTGTCTTCACCATAATAATAATAATAATGATAATGATAATGATACTGATAATAATAATAAAAAAAAAAATAATAATAATAATAATAATAATAAAAATAAAATAAAATAAAATAATAAAAAACAACAACAACAACAACCACCGCCACCGCCACCGCAATGGCTGGTACTGTAGTATTGAACGTTATATTCGACGAAAACTATCTCCGTTACTCAGCTCCCATTTCATTTGTTTTTTCAATGTGAATATAGCGACGAAGATTGTTTTCGTCGAAGATAAAGTTTAATGCCACCAGTCTAAGTGACATCTCATCCTTTTATTAATCCTCATTTTTTAATCTTTATTTTTGTCCTCATTTTTAATCCACTTCTTTTAACCCTAATCTTTAATCCTAATCTTGAATACTAACCTTTAATTCTAACCATTAATCATCATTTTTAATCATCATCTTTAACTCTAATCTTTAATCTTCATTTTTAATCCTCATCTTAAACCTCACTTTTTAATCCTTATCTTTTAATCCTCATCTCTAATCCTAATCTTTAATCCTAATCTTTTAATACTAATTTTTAATCCACATCTTTAACCCTAATCTATAATCCTCATCTGTTAATCCCCATCTTTCGTCCTCATCTTTTAATCCTCATATTCAATCCTCATCTTTAATCCTCATCTATAATCCATTTTTTTTAAACAGAAAATAAAATTACCAAAACTTGGGATATTCTCTTGTTGCCATGAAACAGACGACCTTTATGTTTCATTAAGGTGGTAATTCTTTTTTGTTACATTGGAGATCCTTGATTCCTCCAGAGTATGCCAGGAAACAGGACCAGAAGAGCAAAAATAATGGTATTCTGTTGTTGCTTGGAATAGTTTGGAGGATTCATTTGCTCCAGATTTACCAACACAAAACTTCCCCATTAATAATCATGGAGGAATCAGTAACTCACCATTATACCCTCAAAAGGAACTCTTGATAATTATATAGTATGGAAGTACGGTGTTGGCAAATCTGAAGAAAATAAGGTATTTATTGAAAGAATTGCCGTTTCGTAGCAGTGTTGCCAGATCCGGTTAGGTCCCAGTATTTTGCCCTGGTCATTTTCTGTACTTTACCACGGTTATTTCCCGGTAATTTGCCGAGGTTATGTCCCGGTAGTTAGCCCAGGTTAGGTCCAAGTAGTCTGCTGTGGTCTAGGTTAGGTTAGGTAAGGTCAGGTAATTTCAAATTTCATTTGAATATGCCCTATCTTGGAAATGGGGCAATTGCGGAGGAAATGCCATAGAAGAAAATAGTTTTAGAATGGTCTAAATAAGTGAGTAATGAAGGTAGAAAATAGTCTTAGAATTGTCGAAATAACTGGGTAATGAATGTAGAAAATAGTCTTAGAATGGTCTGAATAAGTGGGTAATGAAGGTAGAAAATAGTTTTAGAATGGTCTAAATAAGTGAGTAATGAAGGTAGAAAATAGTCTTAGAATTGTGTAAATAGGTGGGTAATGAAGGTAGAAAATAGTCTTAGAATGGTCTAAATAAGTGGGTAATGAAGGTAGAAAATAGTTTTAGAATGGTCTAAATAAGTGGGTAATGAAGGTAGAAAATAGTCTTAGAATGGTCTGAATAAGTGGGTAATGAAGGTAGAAAATAGTCTTAGAATGGTCTAAATAAGTGGGTAATGAAGGTAGAAAATAGTCTTAGAATGGTCTGAATAAGTGGGTAATGAAGGTAGAAAATAGTCTTAGAATGGTCTAAATAAGTGGGTAATGAAGGTAGAAAATAGTCTTAGAATGGTCTGAAGAAGTGGATAATGAAGGTAAAAAATAGCCTTAGAATGGTCTGAATAAGTGGGCAAATGGAGGTAGAAAATAGTCTTAGAATGGTCTAAATAAGTGGGTAATGAAGGTAGAAAATAGTCTTAGAATGGTCTGTCTAAATAAGTGGGCAATGAAGGTAGAAAACCCGTACGCCATAACGGCAATTCTTTCAATATTTATCGATAATAATTCCTCCATACAATTCCAAGCAACAGGCCACCTATATGTGTGTTCTCCTGGTAATATTCAGGTTGGACATGGACTTTCCCTTGGTGGGTCATTACACGGCGTGCAGTTACATGACCTCGCCTGACCTGGTGACACGTGGTGACCCCCGCCTCCTGGGCCCGCCTGACCTCCGTGTGGCCTCCGCTGCTGCCCTCCACGCCGCACCACGACCTGACCTCACCGTCAAACACGAATTGACCAGGTGAGATGATGCTACACGAATCAACCAGATGTTATTGTCAAGGAGGTGCGGGAATAAGGGGACACACTTGAGTGGGAGGGGGTTTAGGGGGGTGTGGGGGTTTATGGGAGGAGTCGGGTGGGTTTGGGGGGCTGCGGGAGTAGGGGGATAGGCTTGTGGGGGTGGGAGGGGGGGGTTAGGAGGGTGCGGGAATACGGGACAGGCTTTCTACCCCCCCCCAAGCCAGTCCCCCTATTCCCGCACCCCCACCTCCCAACCCCAAGCCTGTCCCCCTATTCCCGCACCCCCACCCCCCACCCCAAGCCTGTCCCCCTACTCCCACACCCCCTTAAGTTGTCATTCATTGAGGGACCTTTTAATGTAGTAAGAATATTGAAGGTAAATGAGTCCTTTAAGGGGAAATTTTGTGTTGGTAATTCTGGAGCAACTGAATTCCCCCAAACTATTCCAAGCAACAACAGAACACCATTATTTTTGCTCCTCTGGTCCTGTTTCCTGGCATACTTTGGAGGAATCAAAGCACTCCATTGTAACTAAAGCGAATTACTCCCTTAATTAAATATTGCCACGATTCGACACACACACGTTTATGGAAGGAGCTTTTTTTCGTGGTATGTTCAAGAGGAATTAGAAGCCTTCAATTTTCTTCATACACGAACACAGGGTCCTTAAGGGCAGATTCTATTGTTGGTGAATAGGAAGGACTATGATTTCTCCTAACTATGCCAGAACACAGACGCCTTCAATGGTTCTTAATAGGGGATCTGTCTCTTGGCATAGTTTCGAGGAATCAAAGACCTTCTATTTCACCAACAAAAGAATTTCCTTGGTGGTTAATTGAAGGGCTACTGATACCTTGATTTTTTTTTTTTTTTTTTTATCTTTCGACACTGGACATAGGCTTCATCAAGCCCGTTACCGTGGCCCAGGTCAACTGCTACTCACACACACACACGTCACGACTTCCGAACTGGTACCCAGCCACAGTACTGCAGCTGTTATGGTACCAGCGAGGGTGTTTTACGATGTTCGGTGACCTTATATTTAGTGCCTCAAACTCAAATCGGAAGAGTAAATATTTTCAGGCCCTCACCTGAGAGGATCGAACTCCCGACCTCCAGGTTACGAGTCCAGAATACTAACCACTCGGCCACCTCCCCTCTGATTAATGGGCTAATACACTTTTGGTATTTTAGAGGGCCTTGCCTCCTTCATAATATGCCAGGAAACAGGACCAAATTAACAATTATAATGGTGGCTGGCCTGTTGCTTGGAAGAGTTTCGAGGTATTAGTTGCTTCAGATATACCAACAAAACTGTACTGCCCCTTTCACCTTTATAATGTAGAGAGATATTACAGATAATAATTTTCATTTTTATCTTTAGCTTTCTTTCCTGAGTTCGTTTACAGATATAATTTTTAATTACAATAAGTTCAATTACAAATTTTTCAGAGATGGAAAGGTCAGCATAAAAATATAATTAAGGGGACAGTATACTTTTTTTTTTTTCATAAGAGCGTCTTGATTCCTCCAAAGTAGTGCCAGGAAACATTATTTTCTAGCTTAGCAAAAATGGTGGTGGCCTCTTGCTTATAAGTGGTTGATGGAATGATTCAGAAACTTTGTTGGTATTGACGATGGCGTAGTACTGGTACACTTGAGCTTGTAAATTCGCGACCACGTACTGTTTTTGTCGACCTCAGGAATACGTAAACACCACTGTGACATCAAGGGCTCGTCAAAACTGCAATATTTAGTACACTAATATTAATCTTAGCACCAAATTTTTCTAGTAATGTTATTTGCTAATACGTGAATCAATCAGAAGAACAATGCCTACGCTGTGTTCAGAATTGCGACAATTTTGGATGGAATGTTACGTATATTAATGTCCAAAGTTATTTATAGGGATCATAAGTATGTAATGGAAAAGGGAACATACATTTCCTTTTGTATTTACATACTTATGGTCCCTACAAATAGTTGTGGAAGATAATACAATTAATGTTTCATCAAGATTTGTTGCAATTCATATTTTGGCAACTGTATGTAATATGTATGTACTGTATGTATGTATGTATGATTTGAGTACCGATGCCGTGTTTACGATTTCCTGAGGCCGACTGTAAGTACAGTATATATATATATATATATATATATATATATATATATATATATATATATATATATATATATATATATATATATATATATATATATACATACATACATACATACATACACATACACATACACATACACATACATATATATATATATATATATATATATATATATATATACATATATATATATATATATATATATATATATATATATATATATATATATATATATATATATATATATATATATATATATATATATATATATTTTTTTTTTTTTTTTTTTTTTTTTTTGCGCAATGGCGTCAAACAATTGATGGGCTACAAAACATAAGGGTTGACAAGATACTTGAAGATATAATGGCCACGGACACACACACACATACACATGCACCCACACAAACACACACACCCACACACACACACACATACACACACTCAAGTAAACCTAACAAAGCGAAACACGAGAATACAGACGAATAATTTCCTTATAAACTATTTAAATCCACCAAAAGGAGGGTGGCGTACCAGAAGTTCCTCCCCAACATGGTATGGCTCAGCAGGTGTCCACAAAGTATATCAAGCGGCAGGCCCCGGGGCAGCAAGTGTTGAACAGTGGAGTAGGCCCATTTTTTTTTTTTTTTTTTTCTATACCTCAACCTCGGGGCTGTAGGCTGTCAGTAGCCCGTGACTCTTGCGAGGCCCCGAGATTATTGGGTGTCGCACCAGATGAGACAGTGGAGCTTCGTGGTGATGTTGGTACCGTAGCTTCTCTTCTGTCCCACTAGATGACGACACCTTATTTATACACGTCACAATCAGGGGAGAACAGCTACACCGTCACTCATAGCATCTTGGAATATGGTCTGGCATCTTCTATGTTGTGAGTTGACGACGATGTAGGGGGTATTTTCTTGACGTGTCGGCGTAGCCAGGATAATTGACGAACAGCTGGACCCAGTTCACCTCAGAAAAATCCCAGACGTTTTCTCTTGGATTTGAACCCGGGTCCTTCACATTTGCAGTCCGTCTCTCTATCCACTCTGCCACCGCCATGGCTCACTAATCCAGGGGAGTAAATTGAAGCCTCCGAACTGTCATTTTCGGCGCCTTCAATATGGCGGACACCAAGATATGTTTCAGTAAAAGTGGACTTCTGACCTGACATACAAAGGTATGCGCCATCTTGAAGGCGCCGGAAATGGCAGATTGGTGGCTTCACAAATCAGGTCCTACTGGCGACTCCACCTATACTACCTCCATGAGTAGGCCAGACAATAATGTTCTATAGTGTTAGCACGACTCGCTCGACACAAGCAACACTCAGTGAAGGGAGGCTCACCTTCCATTCCGGCAACCTGCCATGGCAGCCGGTAGCCATACCTCAAACGAGCAGAGACTACATTATGCCTCCGAACCATGAGGCCCCGGCGACGGTAGGAATATTTTTGACGGCAGACAGACTCGTAGTGGGTGATGGAGATGCTGAAGGGCCTCTCTGCATCCCTGCGCCGCCGTACAAGGAGGAGAGCAGCGTAGCGGACTCTAGAGAGGTAGCAAATTAGGTAGAGAGGACGTCCAACACCACGATACCTAGATGTTAATGTCATCTGTGGTAGTAACACTGTGTGGGGAAGGTGTCATTGTAGGCGATAGACTGTACAAATCATGTCGTTCTACTATGTTCCATCTACTCTGATTCCTCCCCAATCAATGTTACCAGCTCAAATCACATAAACGTCTAGGTACTGTACGTGGTCACGAATTTACGAGCTCGAGTGTACAACGACTCCATAAACACACTAAGCAGCCATTGTCAACACCACGGATAACTCTAGTGATATCAAAACTACCATCTCATTTGGTGACAAAACAATCTGCTACAAATGGATCATATTGTTGTTTTGGTATTGGAGGTTGGTTAAGAGCATGGAGATAGTATAGGTGGAGTCGTCATGGCTCACTAATCCAGGGGAGTAAAGTGAAGCCGCCGAACTGTCATTTTCGGCGCCTTCAATATGGCGGACACCAAGATATGTTTCAGTAAAAGTGGACTTCTGACCTGACTTCTGACCTGACATACAAAGGTATGCGCCATCTTGAAGGCGCCGGAAATGACAGATTGGTGGCTTCACAAATCAGGTCCTACTGGCGACTCCACCTATACTATCTCCATGGTTAAGAGAGTTCACGAGAGTGAAGTGTAGGGACGGAGGGGGAGGGGCAGACCGAGAGTGAGGTGGAAGGATGGAGTTGAGAGGTATGTGAAGGAGGAGGGACGCCAGTTAATTAACGGGGAACAGGGGTCCATGGAGGTGATTCATTTGTGGCCATCCCTTCGCGGATTAATTAAGGCATCTGGCAATAGATAGATAGATAGATAGATAGATAGATAGGTATTGAAGAAGTCAGTCACAGCAATTTGCCATCAAGCTTGTAGAACTCTTCGTTTTCTTTGCAAGTTGGTAATTTTCCTTATCTATACGTAAGACTAAGAGTAAAGCAACTATAGAACTGGGAAGTGTCGAGGTGGGGTGGGACTTATTTGTGAATTAATCATCTTAATTAATTAACTTGGAAATCGTCTCCTTCATACACAAACTGCTTAAGTCAGTTTTTGTTTCTGCTTGTAATATTTTGATTCTGTCATAAGATGTGGTTTAGACACAAATCCAGAAATCGATGTTGAAAATTTCTTAGGCCATTTGTTTATGAGGGTAATGAAATAAAACTTTCAGATCAGAGCTGACTCGGCGACTTGAGTGCCGAGCACGTCACCAGGACTTCACACCTCGATCAGACACCACTACCAGACCACATAACACTAGAACCGACATCAACAGAACCGACAACACTAGATCCGACACCACCAGGGCAGACTTCCTTCCCGTGGAGTTGCGCGCAGCAGAACTGGTAAGGCGGGATCTGCGCACTGCTAAACTGCGCACCCACGAAGGGTTATCGGGTCACAACCACCACCACCCCCACCGGGACGATATTATAAGGCCAACCACGGGGCTCAAACTTGGTGGGATAAGTACTCGACCCTCAGACATAGAGAACGACCCCACATTCGTTGTTCTGGCGGGCTCAAACGCTGGCAGTTCTAGTAGGAGGACCAGGTTGGTATGGACTAAAACCATATATCAAAACATTCATAAACAATTTGCCTATGTTCTTTTTCAACTTATATTATTATGATTCAATTATAAGGTGTGATTCAGGCAGACATTCAGAAATCTAAGAACAATTACGAGGACGGTTATTTGACAACTGCAAAGAGCCAGTGTTCTCACATCTCAAGTCTCCATTTCAACCATTTGCCTTAGATTGCACAGCCAGGGAGTATTATCTCTTACACTTATGTGCTTGAGTTATTCCAGCTCGAGAATTGATAGTTCATGTATAGCTTAAACGCTGAAACTTAATAAAGTTTTGAAAAGAATAGGGAAGTATGACGGTGGGGGTTGGAAGGAAGGAGGATAGAAGGGTAAAATGAAAGAGACAGGAGAGGCAAGATGAATAAATAATTAAAATAAAAAAAGAATAAGTGAAGCCCCCTTCACACATTCACAATATCCATCCCTTATCTATTACACTAGTACTACGAACACTATTAGCAACTCTGTCGGGATGGACATCGTGAATGCGTGGCCGGGGAGCATATTATCCAAGTCTAGAAGGGTATATGTCGATCAGTGCTTGATTTGGTTAGGTTAATTAAGGTTAGGTCCAGTTTAGGTTAGGTTAGGTTAGGTCAGGTTAGGTTACGTTCATAATAGGTAAAATAAGCTGGGAAAGAGAATGAAACTATTTCAAAGATTATCCCATGGTTGGTTTTATCGTTATAACCCAAACGTTATTCTCCTTCCAACCGCCTCGATTTTGGCCCAGCAGTAAGCAGTAGCCCGCCAGACTTGGATAATATGAGGCTGGGGCTTCAGGTGAGAAAAGACAAGGTAGTTCCCCAACTTTGACTTTGTTTTGCAGGGATCGAGAGAGCACCGTGGCCGTGACTAAGGAGGAGCGACGCCGCAGGAGACGAGCAACCATCAAGTACTGCACCGCTCATGCCTCCAGGGAACGCATGCGTTTCGAGGCCTTTAACGTGGCCTTCGCTCAGCTGCGTAAGTTGCTGCCCACGCTGCCCCCAGACAAGAAGCTCTCCAAGATTGAGATCCTACGTCTTGCCATCTGTTATATTGCTTATCTCAACCACGTCCTCGATGTATAGAATCAAGCTTAGGATCCTTCACTTTGAGGTCTAAGACTAACGTTATTTTTATTTGTTAATTTATTTATGAATCTATTTATATATTTATCATACCTCAACCTCTGGACTGTAACTTGGCAGTAGCCCGTGACTCTTGTTAGTGTGACGGTGATGTGAGAATGATTAGATAATGTAATTTTATAATATGACAATTACAACTTACCTTGCCCGGTTAATTTATGATCTTCGTTGGTTGGCTGCAGCGAAGAGAGTACTCAGGGTTAACTCCCCGTTTTTAGGCCTCAAGCACCACGCACATAATAAATTTTTATGTTAAGGGTTCTTCCCGATATATATGTATTTATATAGATAACAAATCTACTGGTGCATTTAAACAACCAATTGCAAATTTCTATATTTATTCAACTCCAGTATGCCAACATGAATAATTTAATTTCACACACACACACACACACTCACGCCACGCTAACTAGCTACTCGCTCTCGCTACGTCTCGTTCGTATACGTGACGATAGTCTAGGTTACGTTAACACTTGTAGTAATTCTATCAATTGTTACGCGAGTTGGAATATTTCTTAATGTCTCACACTTGGGAATAATTTAGAGTCTCACAACACACTCGTAATTTTCTTCAAAGATCCAACTCCCTTACCTTAATTCAGTCACTGAACCAGCGTCAATGCAACTAGTCAGTATACAACTGTAAAGCCTTGTGAATCGCGTAATATACAACGAATTCGGCGTTTACGTTGACCACTCCCCACTGCACACGTGGAGGATTGATCTAGGTAAGGGAAGCTGACGAACGAGTGTGTCCTTCCTTCAAGTGTCCTGTTCCAACTGACCCAATTCTTCCTCCTTAACTGGTTCAAAATTTCTCTGACTCCTCCTCCTATTTTTGTTCGTTTTTCCTAACTGGCTACGATTTACATGGTACCCTCTCATTCCTTAGTTATACCTGCAATTGCAATTTACCTATGGCGTGCTAATAATTCCCGATAATTCCCCTCCACTTCACGATCATTTGCAATACCATAAGTTACCCTGGTAGCATAATTTATTAATACAAGATGTAATTAACGTACGAACACCTATATGACTGGATGTGGCAATTTCGGTTGAAACCTGACCTTCCTTACCCTTTTCTAATTACCTGGTCTATTTTCGGATACTACCAGCGGATTAAGACTACCTGCAGATTAACCCGCACCCATCTCCTTTGTCTCATGAATGGAATATTCCAGAACCTTCTCTAGAACATTCTATATTGAGACCAGTATGGAATTTTCCACTCTCTGTAATTCAAATTACGTCACGAGTATTATGTCTGACTCGTGACATTCGCCCACACAAAGAGACATTGCTCTATGCAATGTTTAATAGATTCGTGAAGTGGTAACAACGCCTTTGCATGTATAACTATTACAATAACAATTCATCCACACTTCACTTATTCTTGTATGTGTCAATTACTATCACCGGTTACGTGTTCATTTTTGCCAATGAGTGGAAAACTCCCAACAGTTACTTTAGCTTTTCAATCTTAGGAAGAAACTCCGAGACAAGAATGAATGTACCTGGTAATTTCTGCTCAGTACAATTTGTACACATTTAAGCAATATATAAGTGTGGTGTATGTAATGCATTGTGTATTTGTTACATAATATGTAGGAAATGCAACAATATCTCTGGAAGGCAATACATATATTAGTGAATTATCCGAGCCTTGGATCAGAGTAAACCGCTAGAATCTGTGTCTTGGATAAGGTTACACAAAATAATGCAATAATATTCTGGAAGGCAATATATTGTTAGTAAATTATCCGAGCTTTGGATCAGAGTAAACCGCTAGAATCCGTGTCTTGGATAAGTTGCACAAAATACAATACATATAACATCGGATTTTTCCCAACACCCTAGGAACCCCCTTGATCTGAGTCGCATAAGACTCGTGCTCGTTGCGCTCGGAGAGGTAACAATTACGAGCAATTCGACCCGGAGGATACTTCTGCCGGTCGATCTTCGCATGATACTAACTGCTTCCCTGTCATTAATTTCCTTACGTACTGTATCAATCAGCCGTACAGGAATAGGGTATGGTTTCACCCTCACTGGTGTGTCGCTCGTAAGCTGAGTCTCCTGACAGGCTACGTTGGCAACAGCAGGCCTGTCAGAGAACACACGTGAATATTTTGCCAGTACCGCATTGACTCTTGCAATCTGGTCTGGTCTTAAATTCTCCGAAACGGAGACCTCAGCCACTATCTCACCTTGACGAGCTTCAGCCGTCTGGGAGTATATCCCTCGTCACCCTCGGGAATTACCACAGCAGCGCTAACCATGTCTACTGCTGGGGAAAAATGACCACGGACTAGACTTAACACTTCACTCTGTTCTGAGGTGATGTTATAACAGCCTGCCCCAACTGTGGTAACAATGGAAGTACACCCCTGTTGGGTGGTGTAATATTCCTTAAGCATATTAATATGGAACCGCTTGGCTTCACCTTTGATTTTAACTATGTAGTTAAGGTCATTCACCTTCTTGACTACTTCAAAGGGACCCTTCCACTGAGCCAACAACTTATTATGAGCTGTTGGTAACAGAACGAGACACTTCCCCCCTACCTGTAGCGTTCGGAGCTTAGTTTTCCTATCATAGTAGGACTTCTGAATCTCCTTTGCTTTAGATAACTCCTGCTTTGCAATCTCGCAGGTTTGCTGTAATCGTTCTGCCAAATCAATTACATAAGAATAAGTGGTTTTCACCACGGGATCCGATTCCTCATCGTCCCAAAGTTCACGTAGAACCTGAAGTGGTCCTCGAGCAGGTTTACCATACACTAACTCGAATGGACTAAATTGCAACGATGCCTGAGGTGCTTCGCGATACGCGAACAGTAGTGGCGAGATATACCTGGACCACTCCCTAGGTTGTTCTACTGCCATCCTCCTCAACATTTTCTTGAGAGTACCATTAAACCTCTCACATAACCCATTACACATTGGATGATAAGGTGTTGTCCTCAACCCTTTAACTGAGAGTAATCTCCACAATTCCTCCATCATAGCAGAGGTAAATTGACTGCCACGGTCGGACAATACCTGCTTTGGTATGCCGACACGACAGAATATATCCAACAAGGCTTCAGCCACTGTAGTGGCTTCGATATCACGCAGAGGCACTGCTTCAGGCCATCTGGTCGCGAAATCCACACAGGTAAGAATATACTTGGCACCGTCCGTAGCCCTCGGAATAATCGGTCCAACAATATCAACCGCTACTCTCTCAAATGACTCTGAGATAAGCGGTAGAGGATTAAGAGGTGCGGGCTTCACCCGACCCCTGTCACACGTTTTCTGACAAACGTCACATGACCTCAACAACCTCCCTATCTCTCTCCCCATACCTGGCCAATAGAAATGAGACTGAATCCTATCAACTGTTTTCCTCATCCCCATATGACCCCCTAATATAGCATGATGACCCAGGGTAAACACAGCCTGTCGGTATTTCTCTGGTACGAGAAACTGAACCCTCTCTTCCCCATCGGGGTTTACTGTACGTCGGTAAAACCTGTTTCTCCTCCTGACGTAACTGGTTACAATACCATGTCTATCTCTACTCTCACCCTCAAGTGCCTGCTTGCGAACAAGTGCCAATGAAGGGTCACTTGCTTGCTCAGCAATTACATCCTCGCAATTGACGAGGTCGGCGGCAGTTGTCACTTGAAGTGGAACAACCGTTTTCTTTGCATGCGCCATACCCCTGGTTACAGCAGCTGCACCAGTCTGTGTGGAAATTTCCACTGAACATGCATTCTTAACCCCTGGTATATTTCCTATTACCAAATCTGACACAGGATTTTGCATGACTGCTGCAATTACCTGGCCTGTATAGAATGGACTCTCCACTGCAATTTTAGCAAGAGGATAGAGCCTCCTGGTACCATCAATCATAGTGATAGTTACCTGCTCCCCTGTAAAATCATTAGAAGCAACTAAACCATCAGCGACACAACACCCCGATGACCCATTATCTCGAAAGACTTCAACAGATATCCCGTTAACCATCCCGGGACAAATATGAAAACCAGACTTACCTTTCGAGACTCCTGTCGCGTTTAGTCACAATTGATGAGGTTCGTGAACCGACTGAGGCACTCGCGGTTCTACACTAGGTTGAACCGCCACAGGTGAATACTGTGGTTCACCCTGTGTTGCAGCTGCCGATCGCTGATAATAACCTTTATTTCCACCGTGGTTATTACTATTTTTCCAGTTACTTTTTCCTTGGTAACGGTACTGATTGGACTGCTGCGAATAGTGATTATTATTACCTTGTTTCTGGGTATGATTAAAATGAGGGTTAGGTTGCAGACGAACAATTTGACTCTGCTGCTGTGACTGATTTTTACTCGACTGGTTATATGAAACAGCAGAGTTCTGAGAAGGCTTATCCGACTGATTAATTTTCTTATTAGGCTGAATCCGCGTGTGGTAACCATACGCGGTAAAATGTGCGTCCGACATATCCACCATCGTTTGCAACATTTTCACCTTGTTGGTTTTCAGCTGAGCCGACAATTCTGGAGGGCAAGACTTCTCCAACTGTGTACGCAGCAACAAGTCTTTTACCCCCTCCAACGTCTTAGGTGTTTCGGCCTTCTCCAACCACTGATCCAGGTAACTGGTCAGACGTGCACTAAACTGTGCAACAGTCTCCTTATCCTGTAAGGATGCACGCCAGAACTGATTCCTAGCGTCATCGACCGTCAACCCGTACGCCTGTAACAGAGCCTTTTTCATGTTCTCGTAATCTCTGGCGGTACTGTCGAGTCGGTGGAGAATGCTGAGGGCTTTTCCATCGAATAAATTAATAAACTCGAGCTTCTTTATATCATTATCTAATCTATAAGTGTCTGCAACCATTTCAAATCGCTCAATAAACGGCTCGATATCGTCTCCCTCTACGTATTTTGACAGCTGTAACCTTGGGGTCACGGTGGTTGAGCTTACACCCTCACTTCCACTCGAGCTTTGACTTTCACTCGCACGTAATTTCAGTTCCAATACTTCCTTTTCATGTTCCCATTTCAATTTTTCTTGCTCTCTCTGTTCTCTTTCATTTTCTCTTAAGGCCGCCCTTTCAAGTCTTTCTTCTTCTTGGCGGGTTTTCACGTATACTTGAAGTTCGGCCTTATTTTCAATTCCCAATAGTTGAGCCTCTCCCAACAATTCTTGTACGGTAGACATTTTTAATTTATTTTCTATCGTTTCGGTTGCCTTAATTTCTGGACAGTTATGACTATCTACTCGTGAAAGTGTGCGCGTGTGTGACTGGAGTTAATACAAAGCTCAGGTCCCTACGTTGGGCGCCAATATGTGACGGTGATGTGAGAATGATTAGATAATGTAATTTTATAATATGACAATTACAACTTACCTTGCCCGGTTAATTTATGATCTTCGTTGGTTGGCTGCAGCGAAGAGAGTACTCAGGGTTAACTCCCCGTTTTTAGGCCTCAAGCACCACGCACATAATAAATTTTTATGTTAAGGGTTCTTCCCGATATATATGTATTTATATAGATAACAAATCTACTGGTGCATTTAAACAACCAATTGCAAATTTCTATATTTATTCAACTCCAGTATGCCAACATGAATAATTTAATTTCACACACACACACACACACTCACGCCACGCTAACTAGCTACTCGCTCTCGCTACGTCTCGTTCGTATACGTGACGATAGTCTAGGTTACGTTAACACTTGTAGTAATTCTATCAATTGTTACGCGAGTTGGAATATTTCTTAATGTCTCACACTTGGGAATAATTTAGAGTCTCACAACACACTCGTAATTTTCTTCAAAGATCCAACTCCCTTACCTTAATTCAGTCACTGAACCAGCGTCAATGCAACTAGTCAGTATACAACTGTAAAGCCTTGTGAATCGCGTAATATACAACGAATTCGGCGTTTACGTTGACCACTCCCCACTGCACACGTGGAGGATTGATCTAGGTAAGGGAAGCTGACGAACGAGTGTGTCCTTCCTTCAAGTGTCCTGTTCCAACTGACCCAATTCTTCCTCCTTAACTGGTTCAAAATTTCTCTGACTCCTCCTCCTATTTTTGTTCGTTTTTCCTAACTGGCTACGATTTACATGGTACCCTCTCATTCCTTAGTTATACCTGCAATTGCAATTTACCTATGGCGTGCTAATAATTCCCGATAATTCCCCTCCACTTCACGATCATTTGCAATACCATAAGTTACCCTGGTAGCATAATTTATTAATACAAGATGTAATTAACGTACGAACACCTATATGACTGGATGTGGCAATTTCGGTTGAAACCTGACCTTCCTTACCCTTTTCTAATTACCTGGTCTATTTTCGGATACTACCAGCGGATTAAGACTACCTGCAGATTAACCCGCACCCATCTCCTTTGTCTCATGAATGGAATATTCCAGAACCTTCTCTAGAACATTCTATATTGAGACCAGTATGGAATTTTCCACTCTCTGTAATTCAAATTACGTCACGAGTATTATGTCTGACTCGTGACAGTTAGGTCCCAAGATGTATATAGTACTGGTACTGATGTCCTACACCTCTGATACTAATGATAAAGTAAATGATCAACATACTCGTATTGCTTTGGATTCTTGGTACCGAGGTATGGAATCCGTACACTCTAAATGAAGTAGAATAATTCCTTTTCTTGGCACTGATGACATGATAGCATTCCCTTCTTCCTCTTCTAACCTAATAGAATGTATAAGTATGAATTCGTCTGATGTATTCGATGGAGTATAATTCTTTAATTGTTCTGGGACTGAGGTATGGAATCCGTACACTCTAAATGAAGTAGAATCATTCCTTTTCTTGGCACTGATGACATGATAGCATTCCCTCTTCCTATTCTAACCTAAAAGAAATAATAAATTTTGTAAGAGTTTGTCTGATGTAGTCGATGGAGAGTATGAATCTTTTCTTGGTGAAATGGAAGGACTCTCATTCTTCCACACTATACCAAGACACCTATCTCTTATTAGTGCCATTGAGGGAGTGTGTTTTCTTGCATTGTTAAGAGGAATCATTAGGCTTTCAATTATAGAAACAATTATAAAACCATAGAATCTCCCCTACAGGACCCTGTGGTCGTGTATCGGAATTGGAGGCTTTTTAGACTTCCTCCTGACTATGCCACGAAACACGCTACTTCCATATAGATGATGTTTCGTGGCAAAGTTTGAAGGACTCATTAACCTCCAATTTTCTGACTACATCACGGGGTCCCTTAGGTGTTTAGGGATTATATATATATATATATATATATATATATATATATATATATATATATATATATATATATATATATATATATATATATATATATATATATATATATATATATATATATATATATATATATATATATATATATATATATATATATATATATATATATATATATATATATATATATATATATATATATATATATATATATATATATATATATATATATATATATATATATATATATATATAATTTTCATTGTTATCTTTGTTTTCTTTCATAATATTACTGCAATTGTTTTCTTATATTTATTCATATATTCCTATCATCTTCCCACCATGTATCTGATAACTTCATGGTCTTTAGCGACAACGCTCCCCAAAGTGTTGGGGCTGGTACTAAAGGTGAATAAGGAACTTAAAAAATAATGTTTTGACGTTCTCATATGATATTATTTTTTTGAATAGTGTGTAGCTACTTGTAGTAAATTAGAAGATGGTACTTAATCTAATTATTTAAAAGTTTCCCAGCTAACCAACAGAGGGAAGCTGTCAAACGTTATTATTTTGGTCTGTACAAACCTGGCTTTTGCTTCACGTCTAAGGCGTTAAAGCGAATATTTCTGTGCAATAGTAAGGTTGAAAGATGTTTACACTCGGTTAGTGCTGAGTTCAATTTATGTCAGTCAGTGTACAATTGGCTCCACTAATAACGAACACAGCTTCTGGTGAGTTTGGCTAAATGTGGCACCACTGTGTTTGATTACTTGTAGCAATAGTAAATGAATGGACAGAACTAACTCCTGTTATATTATCCATCATAAGGACGCTATGTAAACAAACACAGTGTTGCCACACTTCGCCAAACTCACCAGACGTTGTGCTCGTTATTAGTGGAACCAACTGTACAGACTGGTGAGGGCTGGTTCTATCCAGAAATGAGGAATCTGGCATCCTCTACCACACCCTGGCCTGTTCTGTCTGTCTCCTTACTCTCATCCCTTCTGGGTAGCCGACGAGATCGCCCGGTCGGGTGGCACAACAAGGAAGACTACAGACGGTGGGAATGCTGGCCCAGGGATACAAGCCCGTGAGCCAGCAGTCCCCTCGTCTGCTGCCTTCGAAGAAACTGATCTCACTATCACCCTGACTCCCATTCGGGGGTCCGAGCATCTGCGCGGCTTCGGTCAACCAGACTCGGGACTGCTCGGCCAGACAGTCTGGGGAACTACAACAACAACAACAACAACTGTACAGAAAGTTACGATAGCTCTGTATTGGGTTTCAGTCAAATTCGTTGGATATTAAAATCACTGTGAAAATAATAATAATAATAATAATAATAAACGGTTTTATTAAGGAGAGTGGCAGCCTGGAGCTGAAAATATACAGTTATAAATAGATGTACATATATAAATAAGAGTAATAGAAATAAACATAAAATATATACAAGGATATAAGGCAGTATATTGATTAAACTAGGTGTTGTTGAGTAGATGTACGATGGTGGGGATGGCACTGTTCTTATATCTATCAGTGCGGGCTCTTATAGGCTGTAGTTTGTTGGTGTGACGGAGTGCACGAGGTGGACGAGGTATTGTAGGTGGAAGGAAGTGTCGGTGACGTGGATGTTGTAGTAGTCCCTGGCCGAATGATAGTAGTGTCTGATGGTGGAACTGACTGAGGGATAACATGTTGAGGGTGGAGAGAGCATTGTTGTACCCTGTGTACTCACCACCCAGTATTATTCTACCCGCCCTTTTCTGCACTCTCTCCAGTTGATGTTTCTGGGTGGTGTTAATAGAGGATGACCAGGCTGGTGATGCATAGGTAAGCTTGGGTAGTATGAAGGAGCTATAGATGGTACTGAGCTCCAACATGGGTGTCCCAAGTGACCTCAGTCGTCTTAACATGTAGAGACGGTACGAGGCTGACTTGACCGTGTTATTTCCATGTTCCTTCCAGTTGAGTTTGTGGTCGATGGTGATACCCAGAAGTTTGGTGGACTGAACTAACTGGAGAGGATGGTCACCCACAGTCAATGATGGTGGTTGTACTTGGGTGGTGGTGGTGTTGAAATGCATAACTACGGTCTTATCATGGTTGATGGTGACCTTGTTGACCGTAATCAATACAGTCTGTCGAGCAGGAGCTCCATGACAGACAGATAAAAATAAATGTGTAAATTCATCATGACCTAGAGCAAAGATTCATTATAATCATACAGTTGTATCAAATGAAATCAAACAGCAAACAAAAGCAAACAGTAAGAACTGAATTCAAGCTACCAAAAAACAAAAAAAACAAAAAAAAAACATAAACAAATAGTACACACAAAAGCATACAGTAAAACAGAATAAATAAGTAAAAACCAAAATTAATCAGTAGACCAAACCAAAGGAAACAGTAAACCAAAATCAAATTGAATTAAATGAACAGTAAAACTCCCAGCAAAGTAAAAAAAACAAAAACAAAAAAAATGTGTGTGTATTCCTTCGTCTGTGTGTTCCTTCGTCTGTGTGTGTGTGTGTTCCTCTGTGTGTGTATATATGTGTGTGTATGTGTGTGTGAATTTTTTCGAATGTGTATGTGTGTGTATTTCTTCTTCTGTTTGTGTGTGTGTGTATCTATGTGTGTGTGTGTATTCCAATGTGTGTGTGTGTGGCTACTCCTTCGTCTGTGTGTGTGTGTGTGTGTGTGTATTCCTATGTGTGTGTGTGTATTCCTTCGTCTGTGTGTGTGTGTGTATTCCTATGTGTGTGTGTGTGTGTGTGTGTGTGTGTGTGTGTTTGTATTCCTATGTGTGTTTGTGTGTGTATTCCTTCGTCTGTGTGTGTGTGTGTGTGTATTTCTTCGTCTATGTGTGTGTGTGTGTGTATCCTTCGTCTGCGTGTGTCTGTGTGTGTGTGTGTGTGTGTGTATTTCTTCGTTTGTGTGTGTGTGTGTGTGTGCATTCCTTCGTCTGCGTGTGTCTATGTGTGTGTGTATTCCTTCGTCTGTGTCACTGTGTGTGTGTGTGTGAGTGTATTCCTTCATCTGTGTGTGTGTGTGTATTCCTTCGTCTGTATCACTGTGTGTGTGTGTCTGTGTGTGTGAGTGTATTCCTTCGTATGTGTGTGTG
>JAWQEG010008081.1:0-5000 GCA_033782935.1 Petrolisthes cinctipes
TGTGTGTGTGTGTGTGTGTGTGTGTGTGTGTGTGTGTGTGTGTGTGTGTGTGTGTGTGTGTGTGTGTTGAGGTGAGAGGCAACAGGTGTGTGTGTGTTGAGGTGTGTGTGTTGAGGTGTGTGTGTTGAGGTGTGTGTGTGTGTGTGTGTGTGTGTGTGTGTGTGTGTGTGCGTGTGTGTGTGTGTGTGTGTGTGTGTGTGTGTGTGTGTGTGTGTGTGTGTGTGTGTGTTGAGGTGTGTGTGTGTGTGTTGCAGGTAACCAGATGTTCAACACGTACGTACCTGGAAGATAGAGAGTACATGCTTTAGAACATCATCAACATTACACCTTTGATTGAACAGGACTCACCGGGCGACGACACTGTTGTTTGTTTGACTGGGGATGAATATATAATGCTGTAATATGAGAGGGTCGTGTTGATAGCTGAGTGAATGATGGTGACGAATTGTTTACAAATGCATAAACCAAGAATATCGAGGCAAAAACGTAAATAAAAGATGCTGCTGATCGGAAGAAGTTGACAATTAGAGATCGATATATTTCATTCTACTAAAAGGGGAATAAAATGATTGATTAGTTAACACGGTTAGGGGAAAAAAAAATCCACTCCAAGTACAGTACATCACACCATGCCAGTTTTAGGCCAGGGGCGAGTGAGCTACCCAATAAACTAGACCATGCCACTTGTATCACATTCGCTGGCCAAGGGTTCGATTCCAGTGTGGGGTGGGTAGGCTAACTTGCTCATGAGTTAAAATATTGTATGCACTTGCTAAAGAGATTTTGGTTGTTGTTCCTTACTTGCTTATGTTTTGTTTTTGTATTTTTTTATAGGCAATGTGTGATTAGTTAAAAAAAAAAAAGGGTGTTGCCACTGGGAGATGCCAGAAACTCACTCTAATACAATATATTACCAATTTAGTTAAGTACCTGAACTGATGCCGCCAAAGAGTAGGCAGCGAGGTAAAAAGATAATCGGATAGAAGAACAACAAACTCAAATAAATATCATAACATCAAAACTGGGTACAGGAAGAATGACCTCACTATCTTTCTATCTTATCGAGCTGATTACACGAAGGGCTTGAATAGGATGACACTCTTGTTGCCATAGCAAATAGTCAACCAATACCTTCTGTCAATGTCTTATTACCATCTGGGTGTATTTTCTTTACGGAACCTTGTGATGTAGTCAGAAAATTGGAGGTAAACGAGTCCTTCAAATAATGCCACGAAACACCAACTATCTGGAAGGAAGGAGAGCGTTTCGTGTCATAATAAGAAGGCTCAAATTCCCTTACACGATCACAGGGTCCCTCAGGTCGTGTAATTATTTGCTGCCAACAGGAACTGACTTAAACTCTTTTTATTCTTCGCAAGAGAAAGTAGGAAATAAGTTAAATATTGGGACAGAACGGAGGATTTACAAGCAACTGATTGCTCCAAACTAATACAAGAAACAGGCTACCTTATATTTACTGAGTTGTACTGTTTCTTAGCATAATTTAAAGCAAATGGAAGTTTCCGATATATAAAAGACGTTTGGTCACCTTAGGAATTCACTCTATATCACGACACGACTGTTGAAGCTCACTGTAGGTCCAATTACGAAAGGCAATAGTATCCACACCAACACTTTCCTTCATCATGTTCAATTATCTTTAACTCCATGTAAATTATGATGCCCATGTTGATTCGAACCTCCAGCCCAATAATGTCCCTCCTTCCTACCACTCTTAACTTGGAGGAGGAGGAGGAGGAGGAGGAGGAGGAGGAGGAAGTGGTGGTAGCGATAAAGGAGGAGGAGGAGGAGGAGGAAGTGGTGGTAGCGATAAAGGAGGAGGAGAAGGAGGAGGAGGTGGTAGTGGAGGAGAAGGAGGAGAGGGAAGAAGAGAGAGTCCCATCAACAGGTAGTCATGTCATTATTTATGTAGGACGTTACGCCAAGACCCGCACCAGAGCCATCATTTCATTGGTTAGGTTACCCGAGTATAACCAGGGGGAACTATGATTTATTTATAATGTTTTTTAACCAGGTGAAAATGTGTTGTTTCTCATATTTAACGTCTTGTTATTTTTAGTATATAATTTTATATTGTAATCCAAGACAGATTACACCAAACAGTTAGTCAGCTACGCACGTGATCTGCAACATACAAACATTGGCGTGTACGCGAAACGTTTATCTAAAGTCATATTATTTAGAAGGGTATAGGTCCATTTTCACTATTAAAACACACACACACACACACACACACACATGGACCTTACGTGAAGACCTGCCTGAGGGAGGGTACGGGCGAGAGGGGTTGATGGGGCACAATACGAACCTGATGTCCAGCTTGAGGTTACCATTCAATGACACACACACACACACACACACACACACACACACACACACACACACACACACACACACACACACACACACACACACACACACACACACACACACACACACACATTACACATCATATTATGTATATTTTTAGTTTATAATCGAATAAAAATCTGTTTAATACTATTTTTACTATTATTTTATTATTACACACAAACTCAAACCCACACACAAACCATCAGCCTTTCCTGCTACAGAGGAAGGCTGATCTACTATACTTTATATTAGCACCAACACAAACCAACTCAATCCACACATCATACCACACAATGCCAGGAAACAGACGACCTCAGTGTTACTACAAGGGGGTTTCTGTTTCATGGCACTGTTTGGAGGAATCAGTAGCTACGTATTCCTCCAAACAATGCGACAAAACAGGCTCCCCCCGTCCCCCCACCTTCTAAGATTCCGAGGTACTGAATTCTGTTTTCTGTCACAGTTTGGAGGAATTAGTATGGCTTCTGCACTCACAAACACACACACACACACTACAAACTCATTACCGGTACTACTGTTATGAGGGGGACTCTCTAAGGGACACTCGTATGGAAATTATTTAAGAGGAAATTTTGCTGATAATAAATTGCAGGGCTACTAATTCCTCTAAACTACGCCTTGAAACATATTACCTCAATGTTACTGATTGGGGACTTGTTTCTTAGCATAATTTGGAGGAAGCAGAAGCTCTCCAATTTACCAACAAGAGAGAATATCACCTCAAGGAGATTTTCTTTTGTGGTCAAACTGGAGGGTTACTGATTACTCCAAATTATACTATAAAACAAACAATTCACCAACTAGTTCACACACTGAGATGGTCTGTTGCTTGGCATAGTATGGAGGAATAAGTTAGTAGCCTTCCAATTTACCAACAAGAGAGTATTATGGTCGACTAAACGGTTCCACTCGAGTCTGTAACTAAGAAACCAAGGCAGAGCAACGATGTGCCGGGAGTCATCAGAGCTGTCAGTCAGTCAATGGAACTTATAATTTGTAAAAATACAATAATATAATCCAAGACTCCCGGCACAGTGACTAACCAATACTCAGTTCAATCATATCACACGAGGGGACAGGTTAAATAAAGGCTGTCCTGAGTGTGGGCGTGGTGGGCGGCTTTAGGGCCGTGTTAGTGGGGCGGGGCCACACCCACTTCACGCTACCTGGTGGAGACGGCGTCTTGGTCTTGGCCGCCCTTGGTGACGCTGCCTTGTGATGGTGTAGGGGAAGGTGACCCAGCTGGAGGGGGCGTGTAGGTCGAAGGGGGCCTAGGTATAGCACCTGAGGCGTGGCCGGCAGGGGTTGTTAGGGAAGCAGCAGCAGCAGAAGAAGTAGTGTGAGGAGCAGGTGTGGTGTGGGTAGGAGGAGTGTGGGAGCGGGGAGGGAGGGTGTGGGCGACGGAGGATGTGTAAGGATGGGAGTGGTGGCTAGAGACCATAGGCTGAGTGGGCGGATGGGCGCCTGTGGGTGTGCCGGCAGGAGAGAGGTGGGGCGTGGTGGTGTAAACAGGGGGTGTACTGGAGCGGGGAGGAAGGGACCCGGCGTGGGACAAGGGATGTGAGGCAGGGGAAACAGAGAAGGAGGAGGAACGTGCCAGAGAAGATTTGTGTACAACAGCTGGGGTAGCAGAGGAAACAGCACGAGTAGACTTAAGTATAGTAGCAGGACAAACAGAGGATGAAAGGGACCCAGGGTTAGTGACAACACCAGGAACAGCAGACTTGGCTACATCAGAAGGGAAAGCAGAAGAAGAAAGGTCCCCAGGGGAAGCAACAACACCAGGAGCAACTGGTGAAGAATGAACCCCAGGTGTAGTAACAACAGAGGCAGGAGATGAAGAGGTTGGAGAGGGTTGTCCGTAAGGGGTGGAATAAACAGCAGAGGACACCACATTTACGTAAGCCTGGGTAGGGGATGAGTGGACAGAGGCAGGTGAAGCAGCAGAGCGAGCAGGAGTAGGGGATGAGTGGGCAGGAGCAGGGGGAGTAGAAGTATGGATGGAAGATGATTGGGCAGGAACAAGGATGGTGGCAGGGGAAGCAGAGGTTGGGGTTGAGTGGGCAGGGACGGGAGCAGGGACTGGGGCAGAAGTAGCAGACTGGGCAGAGGCATAAGAAGGCATAACGTTGGCAGATGTAGAAGCTGATTGGGTAGTGACAGAGGCAGGGGGCACAGCGGATTGGGCAAGATTAGTGGCTGGTTGAGTAGAAGCAGGGATAAGGGTTGAAGAGATAGGAGTAGAGGGATTTGTGGAGTGGGTAGGTGTGGCGACTGTCTTAGCAGGAGCAGGGGTAACAGTAGGATGAGGTGGTGTGGCGGGGAGCGACTGGAGTGGAGCAGAGGCTGATGAGTGAGCAGAAAATGTATGGAAAGCAGTTGCAGGGAGGGTAGAGGAACGCAGGGGCAGGGAAGTAGGGGGCGTGAAGGAACGATGATGACCGACTATTCCTGCCAAGGAAATTTTCCTTGTCACGGCCGACTCCACCCTTGCCTTCCCCTGCACCTCTGATCCTGTCCCAGAGAGTGAGGATGTGGAGGGTGATGGGTGGAGTGCGCTGGCTGTGGTGCTGGGAGGTGTGGAGATGGGAGGTGTGGAAATGGGG
>JAWQEG010008081.1:10000-33197 GCA_033782935.1 Petrolisthes cinctipes
AGGGGGGGGATGGCGGAGAGAGGGAGAGAGGGTGAGGGATGGTTGGAGGGAAGGCTAGATGGGGGGGGGGATGGCTGGAGAGAGGAAGAGAGGGGGGGGGGGATGGTTAGAGGGAAGGCTAGATGGGGGGGGATGGTTGGAGGGAAGGAGGGATGGCTGGAGGGAAGTAGGGACGGCTTGAGGGTGAGAGGGGGAGGGGGATGGCTGGACGGATAGAGGGATTGATGGAAGGGAAGGGAGCTGAAAGGATGATATAAATAGATGGATGGATGGATGAAGGAAGGGTTATGGGAATGGAAGGGAAAAAATTATGAAATTGGATGGAAGGATGGAAGGAAGGGAAGGGATGTTAGTTGGATGGGATGGGAAATGGAGGGATAGGAGGAAGGAGGGTGAATGAAGGGAGGTAGTCTGGGAGGGAGGAAAAAAAAAAGACTGACTGATTGAATAAAATAATGAATGCAAGATTGGTACGAAGACAAGGAGGAGGAAAAGACAAGAAAGAAAAGGAAAGACCAGTGCATATTATATTATTATCATTATTATTATGTGGGATATAACTTTTGATACACGATTTGCGTATATTCCAGTATTTTTTTAAGTTACAGTTAAGTATCAAGTTGTGTAAATGTTTCGTGTAATTTGTCTAGGGAGTGAAATTCATTGATCGAGAATGCCAAGAAATTAAAGGAGGGAGACAGTACATTTTCACCAGATAAGAAAAATGAAATATAGGTTATAATTATGTAACCAGGTGAGGAATGAGTGGAGGAATATCAAGCACAAAAAGAAATGGACAAACAAGAGAATAAGGAATAGGAGAGGCGTCAAACTCCTCTTCTACTTCTCCTTGTAAGCTATGCAAGGAAACAAACTACCGTACCTCAGTATACAAATAGAGGGTCTGTTTTGTAGCATAAACTGGAGGAAACAGTAGCACCTAATTCTCACCCACATAATTATTGCCTATACATCTCTGCAGGCAACACATATATCTGGAGAAAAGGATAAAAATTATGATGATGAAAAATATATACAGTTCCAGGGTTGGGGATAATGATGATGATGAAATAAGGGGTTGAATATATACACAGTAGGTCAATGACTGTCTATGGGCAAAGGAGGGAGTGAGAGGCTCTAACAAATCTCTTCTCACACACACACACACACACACCCTTCTCTCCTTCCACGGTGACAATGTAGGTAGGTCGAGAGGGAAGCAGGAGAGAGGGACTTATCACATCAAAGAGCGAGGTACACCTAATGGTCCTTACGAGGTTGTATGATATGGGTGAACCTATTCTAACTTATCTAATATTTTGTAGTGGTGGAAGGAAATACACAATCAGGTCGACGGAGCTGAATGATTATATAACCTTACACTTAAAGATATACTGTCTCTAGGGTCTAGCTTTTTCCTTACAGATAAATGAATTCACATGTCCAAATTATTGCTTAAGTTCATATTACTAATCCAACTGTGAGCAAAATATGATGGCATAATAATTCAATGCAAGGAGATATGTGAGTGCAGTTGAAATGGTCAGCACATAACACATTCTATAAACGAATTGAAAAAAGTTCTCTGATAATAGATGCCATTTTATTACCTGTACCACTGATGCCCTCATTTCACTGTCTGTCTGTCTGGCTGGTAAGAGGCAACAACACATTATGAGAACACTAAGAAGAGAATCATGAAGACAACTGCATTATTAACCAAGTCGAGTCGTGATCACAGTAAATACTTGAGCTAGAAGGAGTGCCAAATTCTTCTTGTACACCAGCGGGGCAACATAATGGTGGTTCCTGGCTCTGTTTGCTAAAGAGTGGGTAAGTGCCAAGACCACATGTGTTTTGGGTTGTTTTGTTGTGGTGGTGGTGAGCTGGTGGTGCCTGACTGTCTGCTGATCTGCCCATCCTTCTCATTCTTCCACACCATGTTTCACTCCCTCCCTCACCTGTTTTCTCCCTCCCTCACCTGTCTCTCATTGTACTCCAGCTCTACACATTTCACTTCTCCCTCTACTGTCGCCTATTCTAACTTCATACCTACTCCACATATTTCACTCCTTCATCCACACACCTCACTCTTCCATCTCCTGTTCATATCTCCCTCTGCATGCCTTCACCTGTTCCATCCACATAACTTACTCCTCGCCTCCTCCACTCAATACCCTCCCTCAACTTTTCTCTTCAAACCCACTTTACATACTGAACTCCTCTCCTCCTCATTCACCTACTCACTACACACATTTCACCTCTCCCTTACCTGCTCCAAACACGTCTCTACTCTCTCACTCGCTATACACACACCCTCCACCACATTCTTCTACACACCTCTTTAACATCCCGTCTTGCTGTTTTTCTACCTTCCAAACACGTCGCTACTCTCTCACTCACTATACACACACCCTCCAACACATTCCTCTACACACCTCTTTAACATCCCGTCTTGCTGTTTTTCTACCTTCCAAACACGTCTCGACTCTCTCACTCACTATACACACACACTCCAACACATTCCTCTACACACCTCTTTAACATCCTGTCTTGCTGTTTTTTTTACCTATTTGTTTTATTCTTGCACACTACATCCTTTCTCCTTTTTTATATCAGGCCATTACTTCCCTTTCTCTTCCAAATACCTCTCCCTCTCTCCTTTCTCGACTTTCCCTCTTCCTTCTCTTCTCTCAATCAATCATATATTTACAAATCTACATAACTCTTTAATCTACAGTATTATACCCTCATCCTTCGCTGCAATTACATCCATACATACATTTATCCTTCCATCTCTGCTCCTACCATATCTCTCCTTCCTACTTTGTTTACACCCTACCTCTCAATTATCTCCTATTTTTGCTATACTTTCCCTCACTCTTGTAGGTTATAGATAGAATAGCAAAATCAAGCAGCCTCGTAAGGACCAGTAGGTATGTTGTTGTTTGAATGTCCTTTGTATTCCGTTGTATCTCCCTTCCCCCTACCTCACCAACAACCCATCACACCCCATCCATCCACTGCACCTTTACTACTGTAGACTCTGCTAGTACCCCTGTCACTGTTTCCTACCCTGCCCCTGTCACCGTTTCCTACCCTGCCCCTGTCACTGTTTCCTACCCTGCCCCTGTCACTGTTTCCTACCCTGCCCCTGTCACTGTTTCCTACCCTGCCCCTGTCACTGTTTCCTGCCCTGCCCCTGTCACTGTTTCCTACCCTGCCCCTGTCACTGTTTCCTGCCCCCTGCCTTCTATTCTTGGTGAAGTGAGTGTATATAGTTACCGGTGTGGTGGGTGGCTGGGTAGGTGTCAATGTCCTCTCTGTATGTTCCTGCTCACACAACACCTCACTACACCACGCCACACCCTACACACACTAGTCACTCTATGCCTCGCCACAACACCTCACTACACCACACCACACCATAAGTCACTCTATGCCCCACCACAACACCTTACAATACTACACAACACTATAAGTCACTCTATGCCCCGCCACAATACCTCACTACACCACGCGACACCATAAGTCACTCTATGCCCCACCACAACACCTCACTACACCACACCACACCACATCACTTCATACGGTACATCCCATCATGTCATTCCCCTCCCAACCTCAACACTCCATGCAAATCACCTCACACCATACAAAATCACACCTCACCATACTGTACCACATAACAACAACAATAATAATAATAATAATAATAAAACAATAACAACAATAAAATGCAACAACATGGTAAACAGAGCATTAGGATACAACATGACACAATAATAATCATGAGAGGGGTGTTACTTTCAGCCGTGTGTGTGTGTCATGGTGGTCTGTCAGTTGAGAAGAGGATGTGGTGCTGGTGGTCACTGTACTGTTGTTGTTACGATGATTATGTGTGTGTGTGTGAGTAATCACGACCGTCACACCCCTACAACAACAAACCACCACCACCATTCAAAACAACACACACCTCCTCTTAACTGCTGTGTGTGTGTGTGTGTGTGTGTGTGCGTGTGTGTGTGTGTGTGTGTGTGTGTGTGTGTGTGTGTGTGTGTGTGTACTCTTAAACCCTCATTCAGGTCCATTCATTCTTCACTCCTCCTCTGGCCCTTCTCCTCCCCTCCATAATCTTCCAACTCACTCCCTCCTCCCAGCTTCTTCATTCATTATTCCTCCTCCCCTCCCTCTCCCCCTTTATGGTCTCCATTCATCCTTTCCTCTCTTCCTTTCTTCCATTATCTCCACTGATATTCCCTCCTTCCCTCTTCTCCCTTTCCTCTTACGTTGCTACCGCCTTTCCTATCTTTCCTGTCCTTTCCCTCTCCCTCTCCTTCCTACTGTACATTCCTCCTATTTCTCCTTTCCCCTCACCCATCTTCCAACCTGTCCATCATACCACTGTCTTCTCTTTTATCTCCTATCTCTCACATCTATATCTCCTACCCCTCCAATCTTCTCTTTTATCTCCAATCACTCACATTCTCACACCTCTCTCTCCTATCCCTCGGCCCTCTCTTCACCAACCTCGATCTCCCTTTCTCTTTTATACCATCCCCCTCTTCCATCCCACCTTCTCTCCCCCCCCCCCAACCCAATTCCAAGAACCAATTCACCCCCTTCCCCCTCCACTAGCCTAACTGTATTGCCCTAATTGGTCATACGCTCTCTCATTCCACTCCGTTACTTCTACTTAATTTCTTTCTCCCTCCCTCCTCCTTCCCCTTCCATCTTCAGTCTTCACCCTTTTAATTCCTCCTTTCCCCTTTCAATATTCTCCTTCCCCTTCCCTCTTCAGAATTTACCCTTTTAATATTCTCATCATCCCTTTCTTTCCCTCCTCCTCCCAACATGATCACCTTTCATCCAATCCCACCATTTAGCAAATTATAGTTCGTTCTGACCATTCCCTCTCCCCTATCACTCCAAAACCCATTCCCTCCCATTTCTACCTTTTCCGCCTCCTCCTTCTCTCCCCCTATCTTCCCCCTCTTCAACCAACAACAACAACAGTCAAACTCTATATGTCCTTATTCCCTGCAGCATCACGTACCCACCTACCCACAACCCAACCCCATCTCCTCTCTCAATTTCCCACCATCTTCGCACCTTCTAGCTTCTCTCTCTATATTTCTTTTTCTACTCCCCTTACCATGCCCTCCCATATACAGCGTGGAGAGGAGGGTGGTGATGCAATGTTTTCGTCACGTGATTCAGCCCTTCTCCCTCCCCTATCTTTTCCCCTCCCCTTCCCTACCTTCCCTTTTTAAGCATCACGTGAACGGCCCTCACGTGTTTGCCAGCTTGTCTGTGTGTGTGTGTGTGTGTGTGAACCATATACGTGCCTAGCATTCTGATACCCAGAGTTGGTCATTGACTTTAATTTGTATTGTCATTCTCTCTCTCTCTCTCTCTCTCTCTCTCTCTCTCTCTCTCTCTCTCTCTCTCTCTCCCATTCTCTCTCATCCCTCGATGACCTCAATTATACTCTCTCTCTCTCCCTTCCCTTTCCACTCCCCTCCCTATCCAAACACTCCCTTACACCTCACAGCTTCCCGAATCTGTCACTCCCTCTCATTCTCCCTTCTTCCCTTCTTTCTCCTGTCCTAACTATTGTCTTTTTCTCTCTCTCTCTCCCTCTTTGAATCTTCCTCTCACCAATTATCATCATCATCATCCTTCCCTTCTTCCCAATAACTCTGTCTCCCATTCTCATTCTTCCCATCCTTCAAATAATACTCCCCTCCCTTACCACCACCTACACTACCTCCCCTACTCCTTCTCCTCTTATCAGTAACCCACAATCAGTCTTCTGTCCAAATACTACCCACCATCGACTAGGCTACATGTTTTCTATCACCTCTCTCTCTTAATTAACCGGTTTTCAACTTTATCTATCCTCCATGTTCTCTCTCTCCACAGTTTTGACATTATCCTCCCATCGTTCTCTCTCTCTCTCTCTCTCTCTCTCTCTCTCTCTCTCTCTCTCTCTCTCTCTCTCTCTCTCTCTCTCTCTCTCTCTCTCTCTCTCTCTCTCTCTCTCTCTCTCTCTTCCACATTCCCTACCTTTTACTCTCCCCTCGATCTCATGTCGTACTTCCCCTCAACCCTCTCTTTTACTTTCCTCTCAATTCTTCCCCCCTCTTCCTCACCCCTCGCCTCTATACTCTCTTTATTCCCCGCCCTCTTCCATTACTTTACTCTCCCCTCAAACCCTCCACCACCTCTCCCACCACCACCACCACCACCACCACTTTCCTCCCTAGCAACAGCAGCTCTCTGGATTCGACACTCCTCTCACTATACTGCTCTGACCAACACACACACACACACACACACACATGGCTCTTTTAATTAAGGAAAAGCATAGGATGATCACCTCATACAATTATAATACAAGCAGTGAGTAAATGCAACTAACTAAAAAAAAAAAAAAAAAAAAAATGTCTTCGTGTTTGCAAGACGGGTGATGATGAAACAATACCAACACTGGCTCATCAATAATTCTACACCACTCCTTCACGGGGTACAAAATAAACCCGTAGCATTTACTTTACCAGTCCAGAATTAATTAAACAACTTGTCCCACCTTCTGCTGCTGCTGTTGTTGTTGTTGTTGTTGCTATTGCTTTCGTCTCTAGTTACACACACCCTTAACTTTCCTTCCAATCTTAGCCTGGGTCGACCCATATCCAAGTCTGCCGCCTACCTATGCTGCATAATATGAGCCTTACAGGGTATGTATGTATGTATGTACAGAAGGACTTTCACCACACACACACACACACACACACAAACTAGACAACTTGCACGCCCACATCATGTCGTGTGTGTGTGTGTGTGTGTGTGTGTGTGTGTGTGTGTGTGTGTGTGTGTGTGTGTGCCGACTCTATCACCACAAAACAGGACGAGATGGGCGTAGTCTACAACACGCTATGTAGCTGATGCAGGAAAAGGTGGAAGGAGGCATTGAGGGAAGGAAGAATGAAGGAAGGGAGAGAGGCAGAGGAGAAATCGTTTGAATGTATGTGGGTTGTTTGACGGATTTACCAAACATTCACAAAGTTTTACGAAGCATATGACCTATTCAGATACAGTAATAAGAAATTGGGGTGTATATTTTATGTACCATAGCTTTATGCTGAATTAAAATTGTGGTACTATATTATACTGTATATAATTATATAACCTGTACAGTCGAGCCCCATAGTTCGTACCCATCCTATGAAAAGTATAAAATAAAACACTCGAATGTGCAAAGAAACACATACAAGGGTTTAAAAATTATGGGGGTTGGTCACAACTTATTGTCCACCACTGTACACTCGGCGGCAAAAGTCCTGTAGCCACATCTGCTAAGTTTTAAAGTACAGTATGGAAATATAAGCTTCACAGGCTCGAAAACTGAAATATCAGAAAAGTTATCAATTTTTCCCCTGGATATTGTAATTCTGTATGGCTGTGTGTTTATTGGATTATTAACCCTTTATTATTATACATGAAGCACTGAAGGTGGCAACACAACTTTTGCCGCCGACTGTACAACTCGTGTGACCCTCGCCCCTGAGGTCACGTGCGAGTACTGACCTAGTCTTTACCCCTATCATAACTGATAACAGGACAGATAAGGTGAGGTCGCACCACTCCGGGAAGTTCAGCAACAACAACAACAACAATAACAATAACCACACTTCCCCTTCACTTCCCCTTAACCTTACCTGGCCCCTTGTATTCAAAAACACACAAGCGGGGAGGGGACAGACGAGAATCAAACCTAAGTACATTGACTATTAAGACCAGATTCGTATCTCACTGCGTCACCTTCTTGAATGATTCTTATGCAGTTGTTGTTGTTGTGGAGTTTTGCGTAAGTGAGCGAGGTGAGGGTGTGGCGAAGGTGAGGTGAAGGTGAGGCGGGGAGTTGACGAACGGCTGAGGACTTCACTTATAAACTATGATGGGGACAAAGTAAAGGGGTTTAGTAAAGGTAGTAAAAAGTGGTATCTGAACTGGAAGTACTAAATGTTTTTGTTGTTTGTGTGAAGGGAGTGAAGAATTGAGGAGCTGAGGACTTTACGACTATGGTCAAATTAAGAGTACAGGGGTAAGGGTCTGATTGGGGGACGAATATTGAGGGAGGGGGAGAAGATATGGGAGGGGGAGAAGATGTGGGAGGGGGGGGAGGTGTGGGAGGAGGGGGAGAAGATGTGGGAGGGGGGGGGAGGTGTGGGAGGAGGGGGAGGTGTGGGAGGGGGAGAAGGTGTGGGAGGGGGAGAAGGTGTGGGAGAGGGAGAAGGTGTGGGAGAGGGAGAAGGTGTGGGAGGGGGGAGAAGGTGTGGGAGGGGGGAGAAGGTGTGGGAGGGGGAGAAGGTGCGGGAGGGGGAGAAGGTGTGGGGGAGGGAGAAGGTGTGGGGGAGGGAGAAGGTGTGGGGGAGGGAGAAGGTGTGGGGGAGGGAGAAGGTGTGGGGGAGGGAGGTGTGGGAGGGGGAGAAGGTGTGGGAGGGGGAGAAGGTGTGGGGGAGGGAGAAGGTGTGGGAGGGGGAAAAGGTGTGGGAGGGGGAGAAGGTGTGGGAGGGGGAGGTATGGGAGAGGGAGAAGGTATGGGAGGGGGAGAAGGTGTGGGAGGGGGAGAAGGTGTGGGAGGGGGAGAAGGTGTGGGAGGGGGAGAAGGTGTGGGAGAGGGAGAAGGTGTAGGCAGGTGTGAGTGACGGACAGGGGACAAGGGTGAAGATGGAAGTATTTGCTTGTGGTGGTGGGGGTGGTAGGGGATGGGGTGAATGGTGGGCTGGGCTGGGTGTCAGAATAAACGGGTTCCCAAGCAAGGTTCCAGGGTCTCAGAACAGGTTAGGTTACAACAGTGGATCCCGGTAGGCTACGTTGCTTTTGCTTGCACATTTTTATATTATAATTTTAACGCCACTTTTCCTTATACCTTTACACAACTTACACTCAGTTTTATCCTTTTACGTAAGTGATGTTTATAATAATATGTACACTTGCACGCATGTCCTCTCAGTCCTATGTTTTTACACAAATTCTATATGTATACCATTCAACACCACTACAGCAACAAAATTTGTACTACCACCAATATCACTGTCTTCAGTTCTATCTAACCTAACATCATAACTACTGAGACAATCACCTCGACTACAACAACAACAACAACAACTACAACTACTACTACTACTACTACTATTATTATTACACAATTGCTATTATTACTACCACTATAAGACTGCTACTATTAATGTTACCTCCACTACTACTATCACCACCCTTACTATAGTTACTAGGACAATAACCGGTACTACCACCACTACTACCACAACCTTTAGCACTACCAACACCACTACCACACTATTGCATGTTGAAAGTCTATAAGAAATACGAGTCATATTATACTCCTGGGAACACTGGGGAACGGAGAAGACAACAGGGTAAGCGAAGGAAGGTGAAACGAAGATGGAGGGAAGAAAGGAAGGAGGGAAGAAAGGAAGGCAAGGAAAGGAGGAAGGCAAGGAAAGGAGGAGGTATGTGTGGATGGATGAATGAAATAATGGATGGATGGATGGATGGATGAATAGATAGATATATAGATAGGTGGATGGATGAATACATAAAAAAAGGAAGGAACAAGAGATAATTGTATAGATATAAAGAACCTAGATAGACATAGGTAAATAAAAGCCAGATAGGTAGGTAGTAAGAGAAAATGGTAGAAATTCTGTTTATGTATGTATGTATGTATGTATGTATGTGTGTGTGTTTACAGGTGAGGTGCATATGACCAGCTGATAACCTACCCTAACCATAGACCCTTACAAGGTATAGATAGTACGGTACATTAACCCTATAACATAGCCTATAGTACCTGGCAACACGACCCAGCAACAGACATATACATAAACAATGATACTTCCTACCTTATGTATCAAGTGTCACATCCACCAGTACACACACACACACACACACACATACATATATTCTCTCTCTCTCTCTCTCTCTCTCTCTCTCTCTCTCTCTCTCTCTCTCTCTCTCTCTCTCTCTCTCCATCAGCTGAACATGTGAGACTTAGCGGACTTGCAAGTTACATAAACACGCCGAGATATCATTAGGTGTCAGTATACAGTGACCATACATACATACATACATACATATATACATACATACATACATCACTTACATTTCCCTCGCTCTCCTTACTCGGAAAAAGATACGATAATATTGTCGTCATCTAGTATATATATTTTTCCCTTCCCTCTGGTTACCATTCCGTTCCTGTCCATGTTGTTTTATTTTTGAGTGTATATTTCTACTGAATGTTGTTCCTGTTTCTTCTACGGACGCGATAACTTTGCAATGTCAGTGGAAATAACCCATATAGTATATAATGTTTTTATAGTAAGTACTCTACCGTTGTTTTTGTGTAGTTTGGATTGCTGTGTGTGTGTGTGTGTGTGTGAGTGTGTGTGTGTTTGCGACCAAGAGTACCGTAACTAACTGCTTTTAATCACAGGAGGCAGTGAGTGAGTGAGTGAGTGAGTGAGAGTTCTTTCTTACTTGCTTCCACATTCAACACACTTTACCTCTACTTTTTTTCCGGAACACCTGCATCACAGCTCAGATTAATATGCACACCTGTTGGGTTACCTCTTACATGAAGCAGTACAGTCCTCTCTTCCATATGCACTCCTCCTCCTCCTTTCTTTCTAATCGTTTCTTACTTATTTTCCTTTGTATTCCTCCCTCATACTCCATTTCTGTTCTTTTTCACTTCTCCTTCCTTCTCCTTCTAATCTTTCTTACTTCCTTTCCCTCGTATTCCTCCTCCTTGATACTCAATTTCTATCCTTCTTCAACTCTCCTTCCTTCCTTCCTTCCTACCCTCTCAGTTCTTCCTTCCTTCCTTCCAAGCCTCTCAGTCTTTCCATTCATTCCATACTTTCTTTCATCACATCTTAACACCTCCCCAAATTTCTTAAGAACCTTTTCGTTTTCCACACTCAAACAAACAAATCTCCCTCAGTTTTATTATTCAGTATAACACACTACCCCCTCTCTCTTATACTTCCCCAACTATCCTTGAACCCTTCCTTTTGATTTCTCTCAGCTATGACGTCACTCCCTCTGGTGTGTGTGTGTGTGTGTGTGTGTGTGTGTGTGTGTGTGTGTGTGTGTGTGTGTGTGTGTGTGTGTGTGTGTGTGTGTGTGTGTGTGTGTGTGTGTGTGTGTGTGTACCTACGTGAGATTGCGTGTGCTATGTTCCTATTTACGTGCAAATCACTGGTGTGTGTGTGTTGCAAAGGTTGACCACTTTACCTGTCCGCTCTCTCTTTTTGCAGTGCACTCTCACACCTGCCTCCAGTACCCCTCTCTCTCTCTCTCTCTCTCTCTCTCTCTCTCTCTCTCTCTCTGAAACGTATGGGAGGAGAGATAAAGACGAAGAGGAAGAGAGGCATGAGTGAATGAAGAATAAAATGAAGGACAAAGCAGAGGACAGGAAAGGGATAGATAGATTAAGGAAGGAGACAGAGATGATGGGAAAAAACCACATGAATCAAGGAATACAAGGTCGGAAGAAGGATGAAAGGAAGTATTGAAGGAAGGATTGAGTAAGATACGGAAGGAAGTAGAAGACAAAAAAACATAAATAAATATATAAATATAAATATAAGGTAGGTACGTAGTGGAAAAAAGAATGAATTAATGAAGGAGGGAGGGAAGGAAGGATGGAGGAAAGTAATGAATTGGAAGACTGAAGGTAAAAGAAGAAAGGAAGAAGGTAGATGAAGAATGGATGGATGGATGGAGGGAGGGAGGAAAGCAGAAGAAGAGGTAAAGACAGAATAAACACACCTGCATTTAGAATCTCATCATTTATCCTATAAATTTATTCCAACTCGACATATTTGTTTAACATACCCTTAGGAAAAAAACAATATATGACAAACACACCTTCTTCCTCAACAAACACACCGACACACATTATGCTCAGTTTGTGGGAAGATAGTATAACAAACAAACTTACTCCCTTAACATACACACAGACACACATTCCACCTCGACATTATGTTTTTAAGATGTACTCATGAAAAATATATGACAAACTAACTCACTCCCTTAACAAATACACAAACATATAAACATTATGCTCAGTTTGTGGGAAGATAGTATGACAAACAAACTCACTCTCTTAACAAATACACAAACATATAAACATTATTCTCAGTTTATGGGAAGAAATCATGACAAACAAAAACAAACTCACTCTCTTAACAAATACACAAACATATAAACATTATGCTAAGTTTGTGTGATGATAAATAATAAATATCCTCAAAACATTTTACCTGGCTGGCTGGACTCGGGACACCTTTGATCCTTACTTACGCCAAGATGTAATAAATAACTTGATTCTCGACTTTCTCCTACACTCGCTCGCTACCTTCATCTCCATTATTATTACCACCAGTATTTTTTCCCCTATACCTGAGGTGACCTGGTTTAGCCTAGTCTCCGTCCGCCGCTAACCCATCACACATCATGCCTGCCTGCCCTGCCCTACCCTGCCCGACCTGCTCTTGCCCAACCCGACCTAACCCAACCCGACCCGATCCGACTCGACTCGACTCTATAATGAACTGTACCTTGACCTGATCTAGTATAAAATCCAGACTATCATGCCAATCCAGGTGAAATTGATCATGTCCTTAAATGTTGTAACTTATCCTACCTTACCTACCTTGCTTGCTTCACCTGCCTGACTTGTTTTAATTTTCTATACACCAAAATAATTATGTCTTCCTGCTTACGCAGCCATAGCTGAAGCTGACTCGGGTCTCACGTGGGTGGAGAGGTCTTTGGGCCACTCATCATCCTTGTGATGCGTGCTATAGTTGTGTTTCATACACATAGTGTGTGATACACTCTGTCCCATTGACTGCCACTCATTGGCGGACCTTTAACCTTTAACCTACCCTACTTAAATCAAATATATGTAATACTTAATATATTTTTAACTGAACTTATCTTAATATACTCTATATTCTAAATGACCAATCTTCACGTTGTATTACAGAGATTCCATGCAACCCCTTCATGTAAATAATTACGTATACACCAGCGGAAGACGAGAGAAAGCAAGTGTCCATGTGTCTGTTTGCGTGTTTGTGCTCACGTAGCCTATGCAGGATGACTGTCAGCCTGTGTTTGAGTGTAACATTGCCAATAATAACATTTTGACAGTCTGTGTTCATTTCCGAGCAAATAATTTCCAATAAACCAGTGACACAATAGCAATAATCCTTGACGCAGAGAAACAAAGAGACAGACTGGGGGGGAAAAGTAGTAATTCCTGACCTCCCACATTATGCAGTGTATGTAAATAACATGTGCTGACTGTACATTCCACGATACTTTACAGGACAACAAACTCGACCTGACGGAAGTATATGAAAACTGTAACATTTCATGGCAGGTTTATAAATATTATTCATACAATACTGTAAACAAACACACATGGCGTGTATGTTACTATAACACAGTCATACATGAACATATAATTTATTATCAATATGTGTGCCTGATGAATGTATGCTCCAGTGTGCATGTCTGTGCATGTGCTAAGCATATGTGTGTGTGTGTGTGTGTGTGTGTGTGTGTGTGTGTGTGTGTGTGTGTGTGTGTGTGTGTGTGTGTGTGTGTGTGTGTGGATACCGAAACATGTATGTATGTATGTATGTATGTATGAGCGCCTTGTAGTGTATAATTGGCAATGGTGTGGTGGAGGTGAGTGGACTGAGTCTCTCAATCCGTGGTGGTGCATAAATTATATTGATCGATCTGTGTGTGTGTGTGTGTGTGTGTGTGTGTGTGTGTGTGAAAGACTGGTATGTGGAGCCGTGTTGTCTAGCGGGACAGGGAGACTCTGGCGGGAGGAGACAGGAGGTGGTGATGAGGAGTAAGAAGAGGGAGGAGGAGACAGGAGGTGGTGAGGAAGAATAAGAGGAGGGAGGATGGAGACAGGAGGTGGTGAAGAGGAGTAAGAAGAGGGTGGAGACAGGTGGTGGTTATGAGGAGTAAGAGGAGGGAGGAGGAGACAGGAGGTGGTTATGAGGAGTAAGAGGAGGGAAGAGGAGACAGGAGGTGGTGAAGAGGAGTAAGAGGAGGGAGGATTGCAGATTGGGAAATAAAGGACAGGTGACAACAAGGAGAATGGCAGAGGGAAATAGGGGGGCAGAAATGAACAATTGCAGGGAGGTAGGTAAGAGAGGGATAGATATGAAATAAAGGATAGACAGCAAAACAGAAAAAGTGCAAGGTGGAAAGAGGGACTGAGGTGTAATAAAGCAGACAGCAAAAGAGGTGGAAAGAGAAGGATTGAGGTGAAATAAAGGATAGACAGCAAAAGAGGTGGAAAGAGAAGGATTGAGGTGAAATAAAGGATAGACAGCAAAAGAGGTGGAAAGAGAGGAACTGAGGTGAAATAAAGGATAGACAGCAAAAGAGGTGGAAAGAGAGGGATTGAGGTGAAATAAAGAATAGACAGAAAAACAGAAAAAGTGTAGGGTGTAAGAGGAGGGAAAGTGACAGACCGAGATGGTTAGAGGGAAGAGATAAACAGGGATGGTTGGTTGAGACAGGCAGAACAATGAGGTGAAGGGAAGATGACAGCAAAGAAAGTGTAAGCCGGAGGGAGGGGGGGGGGGGAGGGGAAGGGATAAACAGACAGACAGGCAGACAGGGGTGGGTGCTCGGAAGAAAAGAATAAAAATCAGGGGAAGGGAGTTGGTAAGGAGGAATGACAGATAAAAAAAGGTGAAAGTAGTTACATAGGGGAAGACTGAGGAGGGGGAGTAGATGAGAGAGAGGGAGAGGGTGGGTAGGTGGGTGGGTGGGGGGAACTAGAGAAGAAGGTGGAGGGAACCAGAGAAGAAGGTGGAAGAGGAGGACAGGAGGAGGCATGTGGGGGTGGGGGTGGGGGTGGGTGGGGGGGAATCAACACTCTTACATAAACGCCTCCATCGACACTACAACTTTAAGGGAGAAAATTTTGTCTTGGTAAATCTAGGGCAACTGAATCCTCCAACCTATTCCAAGCAACAGAACACCATTATTTTTGCTGATCTGGTTCTGTTTCCTGGCATATTTTGGAGGAATCAAGGCACTCCAATGTAACAAAAGTGAATTACCCCCTTAAGGTCCGGTAGGTAGGGAATCTGTTGGGTTTAAGGGGGTGTGGGAGTAGGTGGGGACAGGCTTGGTGGGGTTTGGGGGGTGCGGGAGTAGGGGGACAGGCTGGGGGGGGGGGTTAGGGGGGTGCGGGAATAGGGGACAGGCTTTCTACGCACCCCAAGCCTGTCCCCCTATTCCCGCACCCCCCAAACCCCCCCCACCCCAAGCCTGTCCCCTACTCCCGCACCCCCTTAATTGAAGAGCTGCTGATTCCTCCAAACTACGCCAGGCAACAAGACCACCATCACATATACTGGTAGAGAGGACAACGTAGACTCCATCAGGTGCGTTTGGTCGAATTGGAGTTACTGATTCCTCCAACAACTCTGCCGGGAAACAGACGACCAACCATACTGTCACTAGCTAAACGGAGGATTTATTTCATGGTATGGTTTGGAGGAATCAGTAGCACTCCAATTCACAAACAAGAAAGAGATTACCAGCTAAAGGGAAGATTTTCTTGTTGGCAGATTGGAAGGGTACTGATTCCACCAAATTATATATAGGTACCAGAAAACAGATGCCCTCAGTGGTACTAATAAGGGACCTGTTTCATGGCATAGTCTGGAGGAATCAGTAGCTCTCCAATTCACCACAGGAGATTACCAGCTTAATTCGATTTCACCAACGACAGTGTACCGTAGTTTAAATTTGGATGTGCAGAATCAACGTCAGTGTAGTGTAAATTTGGATGTGCAGAATCAGTATAAATGCGAAATATCCCGTACTCTTATTTTCCCTGACCGGTGAGCAAGCCAACTATTTGCAGGTGCAGATTTGAGAGTTATGTGTGCAATATTGTTGGAAGAATGAGTAAGCAGCAACTGTGAGTACGAGAAATGGTGGTTGTGGTGATGATGATGATTTTCTTTATAAGTTATAATAACATACAATACATGTGAGTTAGGAAAGGGAGTAGGCTACAGTAGTGTTATTATAAAGTTAACCAGATAATGATGGACAAATTAATAATCAACCTACACTATGCAACGTTAATCTTATCCACCTTCACTTCCTTACAAATAATTCTCTTAACACTAACGAAGATGTAATGATAATAATGTGTAAATGTGCTGATGGTGTGATGAAAGGTGGTGGTGTGAGGTGGTGGTGAGGAATACCTATGTTGATATGAAGATAATGTGGAAATGTGGTTGATAATGACGATATGAAGAAAGATTGGTATAGTGGTGGGTGAGTATCTACATTGATATGATAATAATGAGTGGATATATGGGGTGTGTGTGTGTGTGTGTGTGTGTGTGTGTGTGTGTGTGTGTGTGTGTGTGTGTGTGTGTGTGTGTGTGTGTGTGTGTGTGTGTGTGTGTATCGCCGGGTGCAGTACTGGCAGTGGGTATCCGAGTATATCGATCCACCAACCACTGTTACCAGGGAAGCCAATCAAAACAATGTGTTGTCCTTACTTCATAGGCGATGTGCACGCTCACTCACTCACCCACATGTCAGTTCACACACACACACACACACACACACACACACACATTTAAAATAAGAATTAACAACAGCCAAAATACAAGGAAACATACACAATTTGTCTACTATATGCAAATGTAAACATAAGACGTAGAGACTAACACAGAAGTACAAGAAACTCATACACTCGTACACACAAACAGAGAGAAAACAGACGAACGAACACACAGAGGGTGACGCGAGGCCATTGACCTCAGTAGTGGCGAGTGAACGCACACACGAATGTACTAAAACTCACACACACACACACACACACACAAACACTCAAGCCCTGGCACTCCCCTCCCTCTTCGTTACGGGTGTCTGGGTGAGAGGAAGTTATATATACAGGCGCATTTCTATGGTGACACACACACACACACACACACACACACACACACACACACACACAGATGTATAGTTCATATAAATGTGGCCAGATTTTACTACAACAAAATAATTTCCCTTTTGCTCTTTTCCCTTATACTCTATCTCTGTACTTTTGAAGGAATTTGTGGGTATTTTAATTTATTTCAGCAGTAGGATATCTATCTCAAGCTTGACGTATCTATTCTATCTCCCAGTTCAATTAATCGCTCCTTTTATGTACATATTTACCGGTACTATACTATATATTAATTACCCCTATCCCTATGTAGCTTTCATGTATTAATTTACTGCTATTAATTCATGTATTTTTATTTATTCTTTATACATCCTCCTTTCTATCACCGAGTTTCTGTTTACACGTCTATGGGGAATTTTCTTAGCTACTTTCATATAAACATTTCTATACTTTTATGTAAACCATCTACTGGAAAGTTCATGTAAACCTAATTAGTCGAAGAGGAGTGAGTGTGTGGGTAGATGGGACGAGTGGATGAGGTGATGAGTGGAGGTAGAGGAGAGGGGATAAGAGTGGAGGTAGAGGTAAGGTGACAAAAGAGGAATGAGAGAGAGAGAGGGGGGAAGATGATGAGGAGGGGAAGGGAAGAATGTTATGCAAGGTGTGGGTGGGTGTGGGGGTAGGGGTGCATAGCAGTAGTAGAGGCGGGGAGTAGAGGGAGGGGAGCAGGGTGTAGAGGGAAGGGATAATGGGAGGAGTAGGGATGTGGTTGGTTGGGATAGCTGAGAGGAGGAATAATCATTAACTTACACCCGATATTTATATATAGCCTACCCTATATATCAGTATCTTCACATTTATTTATTCGCTCGCCTATGCCTTTCCTTCCCTATATTACTATATTAATTAACCTTCCTTCTCTATACATACCCTTCATTAAAAATAGGACTTAGAAGGAAAACGGAAGCTGAGGAGAGAAAAGGGGGATATAATTGGAAGAAAAAGAAGGATAAAGGAATGGGAGAGGAAAAAAAAAAGAGATAAAGAATGGGAAGGGTGGTATAGGGACCGAGGCAAAAAGAGTACTGGTGTAAGAGGGAAAAAATTATGATGAGAGACAAATGGAAAAAAAAAAAAGTCAGGAAGAAGGAAAGGGGAGAGGGAAGACTGAAGCTGAGGGAGGGAGGGAGGGAGCAAATGAGTGTAGAGGGAATAAGAAGTGGAGGAAGGAGGAGGGACACACGGAAATGGAGGATATACGATAGAAGAAAGACGGAAGTGGAGGAGGATGACAGAAGAGGGCATGGGTAGAAGGAGACAAGGAAATGGGTGAAGCATAAAAAGAAATAGGAAGGGGAAAGAAAAATGAGTAAAGGTTGAAAAAAGGAAGAGTAAAGGGTGAAAGAAGGAAGAGTAGAGGGTGAAAGAAGGAAGAGTAAAGGGTGAAAGAAGGAAGAGTAAAGGGTGAAAGAAAGAGTCAAGGGTGAATAAGAAAGAGTAAAGAGAGATGAGGTAAGATGAGATATAGGAGAGAGGGAACATAGGGTTTAGGAGAGAGGAAGAAGAGGGTTATAATCTATATTGCGGAGGAGTTGACGGGCTAAAGATTCCTCCAAGCTAACTAACTAACTACAATGGACAACAGATTACTACCTCAGTGTGGGGGTGAGGGGGTTTATTCAGGTAGGAATGAATGGAAAGGAAGAAGACGGTGTTAAGAGAAAGAAGGGGAAGAGAAGATGGAAGAGGGAAAAAGAGGCACAGAAATGGGGAGAGTAAGATTATGTAGTGAGAAAGATATATACATGTGGAAGAAAGGAATATGGAACAGAATTAAGGGAGAGAACAGGCTGGAGGGAGGGGGAGGGAGAAGGCTGGAGGGAGAGGGAGGGAGGGAGAGGGAGAGAGAGGGAGGGAGAAGTGGGTTTGGGGAGGAATAAGAAAAGTGGGTAAGAAAGAGAAGAGTGATATATATAAGGGAGACAGGGGAGAGGAGTATGAGTGAGAGATAAGGTTGACAGTAGGACAGGATGGATGGATGGAGAGGGGAAGGGCAGCCATCAGAGGGATATAGATGGCCTGTGTGTTTGAGAACGAGATCATCAGAACGACAAATGAGCTACGAGTGTCCCTGTGTGTGTGTGTGTGTGTGTGTGTGTGTGTGTGTGTGTGTGTGTGTGTGTCAGAGAGAGAGAGAGAGAGAGAGAGAGAGAGAGAGAGAGAGAGAGAGAGAGAGAGAGAGAGAGAGAGAGAGAGAGAGAGAGAGAGAGAGAGAGACTCGTACATCACTCTGACACACAACTACAGTACGTGACAGAATGGGAGGAAATGTCAAGGACCTAAGCTGACAAAACGAGTGTGTTGGCTGGCTGAGAGTTTGCTCCTATTACACGCACACATACACACCGATCTATATTTTCCACACTCATCTCCTTCCGTCTATATATGTCTCTCTCTTCCACCTTTTTCTTCCATTATCTATCTCTCTCAAAATTAGTCTCCTCTCCTCCCTGTAGTGGATGTGTAAAAGTGTGAGAGCGAGGCAGGCAGTTAGTTAATCAGGTGTAAATAGATCAAGGAAAGATGCTATCAGAAGGAAAAACTACCTATATTTGGGCCAGATAACACAACGACTGATGAGGGTAGAGATTACAGCTGGGAGGGAGAGGGGGGTTGCGAGTCGTGTATTGAGGTGAGTGCATGCATGGTGTTTGGAGGGGATGTGGGAACGTATGAGGGAAGGCAGGATGGGAGGGGAGATATAATTTCTACTCGTAATGCTCCACGAGATATAGAGATCAGTGAGCCACAAAGAGAATAAAAGTTAATGACGACCATGAACTAAATACAGACAATTGATCACGTGTATTACAGATAAAGGAATTGGTGTATATTCTGCAGGGGTCACACGATGTAGGACAAAGGTGACAGGGTGACAGGATTATTTTTAAGAGACAAAGTGTATGACAAGGTGAGAGGGAAAGCGACAGTGGATGGTAGAGTGACAGGGGAAGAAACAAGTGTGTGGCAAAGGAAGATACAGTGTATGACAAGAGGTGGCAGGGTGACAGGGGAAGAGACAGAGTGCAAGGACAACCTATACCGACATTACCCGAGTCACGAGCTACACACATTAATTAGCGAGAGACAGAGTGAGGGTCAACAACTCTGCTTCAGGTAGACTGTGAAGCTGGGGAACGTAATTAACTCATGTGTTTATTATTATGAACGAGGAGGAGATGGAGGAACGATGGCAGGAGGGGTAAAAGGAAGAAGCAAGGGAGGAGGAAGAGACGAGGAAAGGAGTAAAGGAGAAGGATGAGAAGCAGAAGGAAAAGATGAGTAAGAAACGGATCAAACGATGAAGAGAAGGATAAGAAGGAAGAAAAGTGGATAAGGATGAGTGGATACAGAAAGAAAAGGATGAAGAGGAATAAATGTAAGAGAATGGGGAATAGATGTAAGAGGATGAGGACGAGATGTAAGAGGAAGAGAAGAGGATGAGGATAAGCAGATGTAAGAGGAAGAGAAGATGAGGAGGAGGCGTATATGTAGGAGGAAAAGAAGAGGATGAGGCGGCGTACATGTAGGAGGAAGAGGAGTAGGAAGAAAAGAAGAGGATGAGGAGGCATATATATAGGAGGAAGAGGAGTAGGAGGAAGAGAAGAGGATGAGGAGGCTTATATGTAGGAGGAAAAGAAGAGGATGAGGAGGCGTATATGTAGGGGGAAGGGAAGAGGATGAGGAGACGTACATGAAGGAGGAAGAGGAGTAAAAGGAGAGGTACAACAGTGATGATGACAACCCTGATAATTATGTTGATCTTGAAGATGAGACAGTGTGGCAAGGACCAAGATTAACAATGCCTAATTAGGTTCATAATAATTGTCTTCCATTGCTTTAAAGTGTGTGCTTAAAATAAATTCCCACTAACTAAACCTTGTTCTTATTATTTTATACCCATGTTTTCCTTTACTGTTTCACCTTCATCCTTTCTTATACTCATTTCCTCCCAATTTATCACCTTTATATATATATTATCTCCTCCTTCCCTTCATGACAACGCCATACATATTGCTTCTCTGAATAATGAGTTGTTATGACAGGCTTACATGTCAGGAGAATAAGGGGGGAGGGAAGGGACAAGGGGGGGGAGGGAAGGGACAAGGGGAGGAAGGAGAAGAACGAGGAGGGGGAAGAGAAGAACGAGGAGGGGGAAGAGGTGGGGGAGGAGAAGGACAAAGGGGCAGATGAAGGAGAAAACAATAGATGAGTCTCTCAATCTGGTAAACCTCTCTCTCTCTCTCTCTCTCTCTCTCTCTCTCTCTCTCTCTCTCTCTCTCTCTCTCTCTCTCTCTCTCTCTCTCTCTCTCTCTGTCTCGTATCAAAGGAATACAAAGGAAACACAACATGCAACAGAACAACAGGAGGCCTGGTGGCCTTTTACGTGGTGACCTGGATACCTACAACTAAACTATACACTCTTATAAGTTGAAGGAAAGGATGGATAAAGAGCAAGGTCCCTCCATACCCACCACTCCCACAGGGTATCCTTCCTCTTGTCTCCCTTTCTTATCCTTCCCCCTGTCTCCCTTTCTTATCCTTCCCCTTGTTTCCCTTTCTTATCCTTCTCCCTGTCTCCTTGTCTTATCCTTCCCCCAGTCTCCCTTTCTTATCCTTCCCCTTGTTTCCCTGTCTTATCCTTCTCCCTTGTTTCCCTGTCTTATCCTTCCCCCTGTCTCCCTGTCTTATCCTTTCCCCTGTCTCCCTTTCTTATCCTTCTCCCTGTCTCCCTGTCTTATCCTTCCCCCTGTCTCCCTTTCTTATCCTTCCCCTAGTCTTCCTTTCTTATCCTTTTCCCAGGATGCCTTTCTCCTTTTCACTCCTTCAATAAGTTTAGTACCCTTCCTTCCTCTCCCAAACCCTGCTTCGTATTCCTTCCCTCCTTCAATCCATTACCTCATTCCACCCTCACTCTCCATCCCTCTTCCAAGCCCCAGCCTCTCCCTATCCTTTTCATATTCCTTCCCTCTCCCAAACCCTGCCTCGTATTCCTTCCCTCTACCCATCCCTTACCAGCCAAGCGAGACTAGAAACCTCAGCAACAAGGAACGCATGATTAAGTTACTTTACCGAAGCCAAGCAGCGGCTACAAAGCTTCTTAACTCTATATAAGTGTTGACACAGGTTGACGACACAGTATTCTCACTCCTAATTACTTCACGTAGTATTTAATCTGAAGACACAATGTTATCACCTCATAATTAGTTGATGAATATCTTGTTTGTTTATCTATCTATTTTGACGACACATTAGAGTGACTTCACAGCAACACATGTATACACGATTTATTTACAGTACTCATAGATGTATACATTATTATCATTTTTATTATTATTATTATTATTATTATTATTATTATTATTATTATCATTTTCTACGAGTCTTTTCTCTAGTATACCAACCCACACATTCCTGTATATATATGTCGCCTTCCTGTCCGTCTTACTCTGAAAAAACGATTCTTTCTTTCTTATGAAGCTGACCTTTGAAACTTGTAACCTTCATCTCTAACCTTCCTCTATACCTCGCTTTATTCACAAGTCATATTATCTATTTGTTCAAGATCGATAATAATAATAATAATAATAATAATAATAATAATAATAATAATAAAAAAAAAAAAATATTATTATAATAAGTCTGATGAAATTTGGTCTATAACATGAATAACACACTTTTGGTACACTGGACAATACCCTCTCCTCCAAACAATGCCAAGAACTAAGACCAAATCCAAGGCCACACCACCAAGGACCTCACCAGACAGGAGACACAGGACAGGGCTAATTGGAAAAGATTATCTAGAAACATCAACCCCACGTGAAGGGTGTTCTGGTACATGTTCCCTAGACAGTCCCATCACACCCATTATCCCTGCTGCTAATAGTAGTAAAATGTGTGGGAAGGAAAGGCCTCACCCAAACAGACATCTAATCTGAAGGATAGTAAAGATGTATTGGTAGTGATGGCCTCATCCACACACCATCTGACCTTTATCTATATGTTAATGAGTATAGCTATAGTGAAAATGTTGACTACTATTATTACTAATATTACTATTATCATTAATGGTAT
>JAWQEG010008082.1:0-31027 GCA_033782935.1 Petrolisthes cinctipes
GAAGAAAAGGAAGGAAGGATGGAAAAAAAGGTGGGAAGGATGGAAGAATATGGAAGGAAGGATGAAGAATAAATGGAAGGAAGGAAGGAAGGAAGGAAGGAAGAATGAAGGATGGTATGAGGAAGGAGGGAAGAAAAAGACAGACGAGAGGGAGAGAGGAGGAGGAGAGAAAAGAGATAGAGAGATGGAACAGGGAAGGGGTGAAACAGGAGGATGGAGATAGGAAGAAAGGAAGGATAATATACAAACAAGAATAGAGAAAGAAGAGGGAAAAAAGGAGAAAGGAGGGAATAGGAGAGGAAAAGAAAGGAAGATAGAGAATGCGGAAGGAACGGGAGGATGAACGATAAAAGAGGTGAAGAAGAGAGACAAGGAGAAGAGATGAAAAGGAGAGGTGTGTGAGGAAAAGGAAAGAACAGAATAGTGGTAGAGGAAATGGAAGGGAGGTAGAAACTGATAAAGGAACGAAAAAGGAGGAAGAAGAGAGACAGTGAGAATCAATGGCCGCCGAGGGAGGGAGAGAAGGAAAGAAGGAAGAAAAGAAAGAGGAAAGGAGATGGGAGGGAGAGTCAAGCTGATGGACATGGAAGGAGAGGAGGAGGAGAAGAAGAAGAATAGAAAGGAAGAAAGTAGTGAGAGGAAGGGAGAGTGGACACGACAGGGAACAAGAGAAAGATATATGGAAATGACAATATAAAATAAATATATATAAAAAACGAAAAATGGAGATAGGAAATGGAAAATATAAAGGAAACGGAAACTGGTAAATATGGAGAAATTGAAATTGTAAAATATGAAAAATTGAAACTGGAAAATATGAAAAAATGCAAACTGGAAAATATTAATTAAATGGAAACTGGAAAATATGAAGAAATAGAAACTGGAAAATATGAAGAAAACTGGAAAAAATAAAGGAAATAAAAACTAAAAATCATGAAGAAATGGAAACTGGAAAATAGGAAAAAAAAAATGGAAACTAGATATAATTAAGAGTATTAAAACTAAAAAGTTTGAAGAAATGGAAACTGGAAAATATAAAGGAAATGGAAACTGGAAAATATAAAGGAAATGGAAACTGGAAAATAATAGAGGGAATGGAGAAATATAAAAATGTCACGTAAAATATTATATACATAGGGAATGGAATAAAATATAATGCAGAGTAGAAAATTCAGACACAATGCAAAGTAAAAAGGAGAAAATTAATATGAGTAAATAAATTAAAAAGTTTTACAATAAATTAAACTGAAGAAAAAAAATAACAAAACATAGTGAAATGAAGAAAGTGAGTATCCATTGACAATTTAAAACCGGAAAATGGTCAATAAAAAAAAAAAATGAAAATATAAATTGTCAAGTGGAAAAAAGGGGAAGATTTTGGGTTTTATGCCAATCGACTCGTATGTACTGTAGGTCATTAATTAAGGAACCCTGTGATGTAGTCAGAAAATTGGAGATAGCGAATCCTTCAAATACTGCCACGAAACACCACCTTTATATAATATTATGGAGGAAGCTTGTTTCGTGGAATGGTCAGGAGGAATCAGAAGCCTCCAATTTTCAGACACGTTCACAGGGTCCTTAAGGGGATAGTACAGTGTTGATAAATCTGGAGCAACTCAATCCTCCAAACTATTCCAAGCAAAAGAACACTAATATTTTTGCTCTTGTGGTCCTGTTTCCTAGCATACTTTGGAGGAATCAGGGCACTCCAATGTATCAAAAAAGAATTACCACCTTAAGGCAGTCAGTCTCGTTACATCAAGAGGAATCTGAAATAGCGAGTGAAAAGGAAGGAAGGTGGGAAAGTGTGAGATGACTCGTATTTGGTGGGTCTGTCGTGAAGGGGAAAGAGATGAAATAAAAAGAAGGACCGTCCGTGTGCAAGAATATTGGTGGTGGTGTGGTACTGGTACGATTACTCTGTTGTTGTGTGTCTGTGGAGTCATCGTACCGATACCAAGCCATCGTCAACACTACTTGCGAATGTTCTTACATACGCCCAACGATTTACAGCAAATGTACACTCGCAATCCAAAATTTGTATCCAGGTCTTGTTGAAGTTTCGAATCATTTGACATAACACTGAGCCAATTACAACGCTTATCCTGTTTCATATTTGCTTGAGCTCGCTTAATACTCGATCAGGTTATTCGAAGCAAGCCTGGATACATATTTTGGATTGCGAGTGTACGTATTTTTGCTTAGGAAATTCATATCCGAAATTTGTGTGAATAATTATACAAAGAAATGCGCTGAAAAAAACTCATCCAGAAAATTTGCAGAGAAAATATCGATGAGACTTTTGAAGAATAGTTATTATACAAAATGCATTGTTTTTAAAGCACATGTAATGTCTATAAAATTCTTGATGTGGGGAAAATCCTCCAAACTATGACAATAAATAGATGAGCCCTGGATACAAATAGGGGGAATATTATATTTTAATATATAGTCTGGACATATCAGGAGTTCCCAGAGTCGCCTACAAAAATTACTAACATAAAATAAGCTGTCCCTCCTCTCAATCACCTTCTTTCTTCTGGCGCTATAAATTATGACCTCGCTGTTGCGGCGCCTATTATCAATAAACCAATCAATCAATCCCATAAAATACGAGCAACTCACATCTGATCTTGAGTGTGACGGGGTTACTGATGGTGGCAGCCAGTGTGTTGGCAGCCCGGCAGCGGTATTGGCCGGCACGTGCCCTCTGGACCTTCTGCACCACGAGGGAGTCCCTGGAGATGATCACACCAGCAGACACATTCTGTACTTGCAACACATCCTGGTGGTGAAGAGACGAAAGAGTAGAGAGGAGAAGAGTAAACATGGTGACACAGCAACGATCAAGGGAAAGGGAAAGAGAAGGGATATATGTATGTTACATAGAACATAGAAACACAGACCACAACAGACCTTACGGTCCAAACGAGGTGACCTGATTGACGTGTTATATATATTGATATATATATTGATATATGTTATATATAAAATTATAGTGTCAGGAAAATAATAAAAGAGGAAAAAGAAAATGTATGTAAATAAGTATGATGCGAAAAAAAAATCATGGAGAGAGAAAATATAAGGGGTGGGTAAGTAAGTATGGTGCCACGAAAATAAGAAAAAGAGAAGGGGTATGTAAGTATAGTGCCACGAACATAATCAAAGAATGGGACAAGAGAAAGGCACTATAAGTAAACAGAGTGCTACGAAAAATAATCATGGTAAGAAAAAGATTAGGGGTATGTATGTAAGTGTGGTGCCATGAAAATTACCAAGGGAAGGAGGGAATGGAAGAGAGGAGAGTAAATATTGCACCACACTTACATACATACCACCTACTCTTTTCCTTACCATGATTATTTTTCGTGGCAACCAAAGTCATTTGTCTCTTTTTCATAAAATATTTGGTAATGCTGACCATCCGAATCACTTGTAAACAGTCACTAACCATCCTAACAAAACCACTCAAGTAACGCGTAAATAATCACTAAATAACTTCCCCAAACCGCCTGAGTAAAGCCTACTGAACACATACCATTAAAACAAAACTACCTATTTCTACCGATACTGTTTCATATAACTTGAATACTTTGTCCCAATTCCACTACCTTCATCGTGCAATACGAGAAGAAGTAAGTGTCCTCCGATATAGACACTGTAATTCAATCCAATTAAAAATTAACACGTCATGAGTTGTTATTATATCTCAACAGAATATGAAATGACTCATCATAGATTTTATTCCCACTATCTCACAGCCTTCCTTCTTTCCTTCCTCCCTTTACGAGCTTTGTGCACCAAAAATAATATTTGGATATGGACAAGTAATGTGTTTTAACTTCGCTAATCCCGGCAACGCCACGGATGGCCAACTTTGCCCTTGTTGTTGTCTTGTCCACAAAATAAATGAATGATCACTAATTAACCAGGACCGTGCCTTCAATTTAATTAAAGCAGATATGACGTGCCAGATGACTAACAATGAGTAGGTAACAAATCCGCTCGACCTCACCAACGCATCATTCGTGCTTTCCTGCCACTGTACTGCATGCTGTTAACCATTACCCATATAGAATGACATATGGGTATGAGTATGGAGTTAATCTCACCCACTTTGCATGCAAGCTCTCTAGAATATGGTACATAAAAGCGAGTGTATATTATTTTATATGTCAGGTATATAGTAAAGGTTAAAATATGTAAAGGGAAGGATTATGGTGTGGAAGGGATGGGGGAGAGAGGCAGGGAATGGGGGAGAGAGGCAGGGAATGGGAGTGAGGCAGGGAAGGGGGAGAGAGGAAGGGAATGGGAGAGAGGAAGGGAATGGGAGTGAGGAAGGGATGGAATGATGAGCAACGGTGAGTGTAAGGTAGGGTAGGGATTCATGGCAAGGTGAGAATAACACAAGGATGGATGATTGAGAAAAGGATCGAGTGAGAGTCAGGGAAGGGGTGAGAGTCAGGGAAGGGGTGAGAGTCAGGGAGGGGGTGAGAGTCAGGGAAGGGGTGAGAGTCAGGGAAGGGGTGAGTGTCAGGGAAGGGGTGAGTGTCAGGGAAGGGGTGAGTGTCAGGGAAGGGGTGAGAGTCAGGGAAGAGGGGAGAGTCAGGGAAGGGGTGAGAGTCAGGGAAGGGGTGAGAGTCAGTGATGGGGTGAGAGTCAGTGATGGGGTGAGAGTCAGTGATGGGGTGAGAGTCAGTGATGGGGTGAGAGTCAGTGATGGGGTGAGAGTCAGTGATGGGGTGAGAGTCAGTGATGGGGTGAGAGTCAGTGATGGGGTGAGAGTCAGTGATGGGGTGAGAGTCAGTGATGGGGTGAGAGTCAGTGATGGGGTGAGAGTCAGAGAAGGGGTGAGAGTCAGAGAAGGGGTGAGAGTCAGGGATGGAAATGAGTAAGGACTAAATGAGTCAAGAATAAACACTAGACAAGCGAAGTAGGAAGAGAAGGGTGATGCAAGGATGGATGAATGAGAAAGGTTAAGGGTGAGGGGCAGGGATGGAAATGAGGAAGGACTAAATGAATGAGTCAGAAATATACAGTTGAGGGCAACAGGAAGAGGAGGGACGGTGACGTGAGGAAGGGATGTATGTATATATTCTTTAACAAATTCGACGTGGATTCGGGGTCCAAGCTCTGGTGTTTACTCTTTGGAAATAGTGCTACTGTTAAATAATATTTGACAAACACAAACACAAACACAAACACAAACACAAACACACAAACACAAACACAAACACACACACACACACACACACACACACACACACACACACACACACACACACACACACACACACACACACACACACACACACACACACACACACACACACAGAGAGAGAGAGAGAGAGAGAGAGAGAGAGAGAGAGAGAGAGAGAGAGAGAGAGAGAGAGAGAGAGAGAGAGAGAGAGAGAGAGAGAGAGAGAGAGAGAGAGAGAGAGCACCAGGCATATTCGTTCGTGTCTCTGAATATCCAACGAGGTCCGAGAAAAATTGATGTGTCTTGTTTTGACAGTACCGCCACGAATAATCACCGACTGGGGGAATAACCAACATGTTTACCGACCTCCTTATTCCGCATTCCCTTCTCGGCCTCGCATGCAAATTTGTCGACTTTATTTTAGAATTGCTACGTACTGTTCCTTATGATTTCGTACTGGGCCTGGCAAGTAAATTCTGTGGATTTGTTTCCGTATCATTATTACCTTTGCATTCGGACTTGCAGAAGGTTATGCAATATTTCATGATTGTCTATTTGTTTATATGTTAGTGGGTTGATTGGTTCGGGTACAATATAACTCAAAATCGTACACATTTGTTTTGGGTCACACATCACAGTTGGGTATTTCGAAATCAACAAGTAATTAAATCTTAAGGGGAGATTTTTTTGTTGGTAAATTCTCCGGAGGGCTACTGATTCCTCCAAACTATGCCAGAAAACAGATGCCCTCAAATGGTGCTAAGATGTATTATTCTGTTTCGTGATATAGTTTGGAGGATTCAGAGACCTATACCAATTCGCCAACAAAAGAATCTTCCCTTAATTAAGTAAGAATCCAGAAGTATCAAGGTTAGATATAGATACAATTTATAATATATTATTGATAATAATGAGGATGAAACGTGGGATTCATATATCTGTCTGGAGTTTACTCTTCGGAAATAGTACTACTGTTGGATAATATTTGATACACACACACACATGAGAGAGAGAGAGAGTTACAAGGAAAAGAAGTACCCAAGGGGACCTTACGATCCATACAAAGAGGGTACCTGTGGGTTTAGTTGCGCAAGTAGGCGACCGTCCTCGAATGTGTCATGTGAAACCATCAAGGAACACTCGCACAACGGCTTAAACACCTAGACGGTGATTTAAGGCTTTGTCTAATCTGGACTTGAACTGATCCACAGAGTTGCTGTTGACTACATCAGCAGGAAGCGCGTTCCAAGTACCGCAGATGCTGTATGTAAAGAATTTACCACACAGATCACGGTTGTATCGCTTCAGTTCAAGTTTGTAGCCATGATTCCTGGTTGTGCCCTCACTGAGTTGGAAAATGTCCCTGTAGTCTACATTGTCAAAGCCTCGTAGTATTTTAAACACTTCGATAAGCTGCCCACGCAGTCTCCGGGTTTCCAAAGAGAACAGGTCGAGTTCTACCAACCGATCTTTATAGCTCTTGTGTCTAAGAGAGGGTATAAGTTTGGTTGCCCTGGCTTGCACTCGTTCCAATCTCGCGAGAGAATATAACACAAATACCCCCTCCCCCTCACACAGAGAGAGAGAGAGAGAGAGAGAGAGAGAGAGAGAGAGAGAGAGAGAGAGAGAGAGAGAGAGAGAAGTATGTGTTCGAGTAATAAGCGTTGGCAAAGTGGGTAGGAGGTGTGTAGAGGGAGGTGTGTAGAGAGAGGGTATGGAGGAGAGGGATGGAAGAGAGGTGATGGATAGGGTCTGGTAGAAGGGGAGAGAGAATATGAGAAAATTATAAAAGAAGAGGGAGAGGGGAATAAAGTGAGATAGGAGGGCCGGCAATGAAATAAGAGGAAGAGAGAGAGAGACAGAGAGACAGAGATCACAAAGGCTTACAAAGAACATTCAAACAGCATCTGATCAATTGGTCCTTGTGAGGCTGTTTCACTGAATTATTTCAACTAATTTCCTAGTATGAGGAAGAGCATGGGAGGGGAGCGAGTTGAAAAAAAGGAAATGGGTAAGTGAAAGAGAAGGAGAGAATATGAAATAAAATACAGAGAAAGAGAATGGAATGGAAGAGGGAAAGAGAATGAACGAGAGTAGTGAATTTTTTTTTTTCTCCCCAATTGGTGAGGAGTAAAGGCAAGATGTCCATTTTATGTTTTCACCAATGAAGTGAAAATACAGTATAGTGAGTGGGAGGTCCAAAACCATGTCCAGTATTGATCGAATTACCTATACATACATTGTGTATGAATATAAAGGAATACAAAGGAAGTACAGGCAACAGGAGACCCATAGTGGCCTTTTACGAGGTTACCTGTTTTACTACTTTAATCTAGATTACGTGTTGAAGGAAAGGATATATAAAGGACAAGGCTCCTCCCCACCCACCACTCCCACCGGGTATCTGGTTGGAAAAACAGATAGAAAATAACACCTTGGTCGTTAATAAAGAACGTACAAGGAAATTTTATAGGAAAGTAGAAAAAAGTAGTGGAAGCGGAATTCTAACACTGATTTACTACTAGTAAGAAAATTATTTATACCTTTTTCTTGAAAATATTTGTCGAGGCTATGTTTAAATGTTTCTACTGTATTCACTGCTACTACAGATGCCGGGAGTTTATTCCAATAGTTTACGACTCTGATATTGAAAAAATTCTTTCGCAGTCCAGTGTTAAAACGTTGTCCTTTTAGTTTATAACCATTATTTCTCGTTCCTGACTGGGGATAGAGTTGGAATAAATTTTCATAATAGATTTTATCAAAGTTTTCTTTAGGATTTTATAGTTTCGATGAGGTCGCCACGTGTTCTACGTTTTTCAAGAGAAACCATGTTAAGCTTTTTTAATCTTTCCTCATATGTCAAATTACAAATGCCAGGGATAATTTTAGTTGCTCTTCTTTGTACGTTTTTCAATCTTTTAGCATCTTTTGCATAACAGGGGGACCCTAGTTGAACTGAGTATTCTAAATGTGGTCTAACAAGAGATGTACAGTATATAAGTGCGTTATTATTTCTGGTGATTTATATTTAAAATTCAGAGCAATAAAGCCTAACACTAGATTAGCTTTTTTACTTGCTGCCAAACTCTGCGCACTCGTCTTTAGATCGCTACTAATTATGACACCCAAGTCCTTTTCCTCTTTTATTTTTGCCAGATTTCTACCTTGTAATCTATAATTGTGCTTCGGGTTGTTATTAGCTACATGCATCACCTTACATTTATCTGCATTAAACTTCAACAACCATCTATTGCTCCATTCTGACAGTGTGTTTACGTCGCTCTAAATGTCTTCACACTCTTCGTCGCTTTTTGCAGTACCACCAATTTTTGTATCGTCTGCAAATTTGGATATTTTCGAGATAAGTCCGCATTCTAAGTCGTTCATATATATAAAAAATAGTGTTGGTCCTAACACTGATCCCTGTGGCACCCTAACTTACAACGTCCAACCAGTCTGATGCTTCCCCACTAATTATGACTCGTTGTCGGCGGTTTGATAGCCAATCTTCAATCCATGTGCACAACGGTTCCGCCAAGCTCTGTGCTTTTAATTTCAATAGTAGTCGCTTATGCAGTACTGTGTCAAACGCTATCTGAAAGTCTAAATATATAATATCAGTTCTGTCTGCATTACAGCTTTTGTAGTTAAAAAAATTAAGTAAATTTCTTAGACAAGATCTGTTGTTACGGAAACCATGTTGAGAGTCCAGAATTAAGTTTTGCTCATCTAGATGTGATAAAACTTATAGGGCGGTAGTTTCCAGCGTGACTTTTATTACCTTTCTTAAATATACGAGTTACATTGGCTTTCTTCCAAAGGGCTGGCACTTTACATTTGCTTAGTGACATATTAAATATTTTTTTCAAAGGTTGTAACACTTCTTTATGACATTCACGTAATAATCTGGGGGACGCTCCATCACATCCTACACTTTTAAAAGGATCTTGTGTTTTTAGATACTTTGAGGGTTCTTCATCTGTATATTCGTTAATTTCTAGTTTGTTACCGTCTGCTACCTGTGAGAAGTTCCGAGGTTCTGGCAAATTAATTTCACTTTCCTATGTAAAAACTGAGTTTAAATGTTCATTTAGCACGGTTGCTTTGTCTTTATTCCCATTTACTAGGCCATTGTTTTTGTTTAGTACTGGCCCTATGCTTGCTTTCACGTTTTTATTATTTCTGATGTAAGGATAAAATTTCTTGGGATTTTTCTTGGACTGGAGGGCAATACTTTTCTCATAGTTTTGCTTGGCAAGTCTGATTTGTCTTTCACTCAGATGTCTTGCATCTACATATTTGTTATAGTCTATGCTTGAAATGGTACATTTATATCCTTCATATGCCTTTTTCTTGTTATTAATAGTTCGCTGAATTTCACTCCTCTTGTAAAGTGATTTGCGGTTGTTAGTTCGTTTCTTTAGTCTCGGTACATGTTCCTTTTCAATTAACAGGAGTTTATCTGTGAATATAATACACATCGTATCGACGTCATCATTATTTAGCAGATCCGTTCAGATTATTTAGTTTAGTTTTTTTCTAATATTATCAAAATTTACTCTTTTATAGTTAGGTACTAACTGACTATTATCGCAATTCATAGTGTTACAGTTTATGTTACATCTTATTATTCTGTGATCGCTGTTTGCAAGAGGCTCACCGACTTCACATGAACTGATTAAATCAAGTCTGTTGTTAAAACAAGGTCGAGGATATTATCATCTAGGGTTGGGTTTTGTACCAATCGATTTAAATAAAGTTTACAAAAGATATTACCAGACGTATCCCTTCGTGGTCGCCAGATTGAAGTTTCCAGTTTATTTTTGGAAGGTTAAAATCACCGCATATAATGGTATTTTTAATTTCTATTACTGATTTTATCTCTTCTTATAACAAATTGTCATGTTCTGTAGTAGTTTTGGGGAGGATATACTGTACCGATGATTAAATGTTTTCCATTTACTTTAAGTTTGACGTATATAGAATCATATGTTTTGTGTTTAGTTTTGTTTATTTCGATGGCATACAAGTTATCTCTAATGATTAAAAGAACTCCACCCCCTTTTTTATGTATCCTACAGTTAGCATTAATTTGATAACCTGGGATAGCTACCTTTGCCAAGTAATGTTTATCATTAAAATTTAACCATGTTTCTGTTATGCTAATTATATATATATCGGCATTTTCGGTATTTACTTATGCAAACAGTTCGTCTCTTTTTTCAATAATGCTCCTTGCGTTTGTATACATGAGGTTTAGTTTTGTACACTAGTGTATTTTCAGTGGAGCCGAACGCGATGTGTTCAGTGAAAATCCTGCTGGGAGTTGTCCTCTGGATCTGGCACCGGATCCGTTCCTGTCTGCCTATCTGTTTCTACCTGCCTATCGTTATCTTCCTGTCTATCTCCTTCCTCAGTGTTGGCATTTCTCTCATCGTCTTGAGAGGCTGGGATCTCATCTATACATTCGCCTAACAATCTTCCTAATCTTGCTTTACCAACACTGTTGAGATGTAAGCCATCTCGACTATACAATGTTCTATCCCTACAAAAGTGGTGCCAGATATCTAAAAACTCTGCATTATCCTGCCTACATAGCGCCTTTAATCTACGATTGACGACCGACATATTCCTAAAATAATCAGAGCAAACATCATATCTAGGAACACTGCTACCTACCTATTTGTGAATTCGCTAATAATTTTCCCATACTTTTCTAGTATCGTGTCAGTGTCATCTAGCCGGAGTTTGTTTGTGCCAACTAGTGTCACAAACGTTGTATCCTCTGGTGAGTTTTCTACTAGATAGTCAAATTTCTCTATAATTTCTTCTATCTTATGACCAGGATAGCATCTATTTGTTCTCTTTTTCTTCCTATCCCTACAGAACTTACTAGACTATCCTCCACCAGGGAGAAACTAGGTTCCACCCCAACTTCATCGTTTAATAATTCGTTCCTGTTGCTTACTTGGATGACACTTTCTACATTAATATTGACCTTGGCCCTGGCTCCATTCCTTACCTGAATGAAACCTTCATTCCTATCTGACCTGTCGCCATCATCTGCCCTGTCGCTATCTTCTGACCTTCCACTATCGTCTGATCTATTACTATTTGCAGTAGTATCATCACCCATTACCTGAAGTTGTCTTTTCGAAGTGCAACTTCTTTCCTAACTTGCCTAACCTCGGCCAAGATCTTCTCCCTGTTATGACAAAACAGGCAACAAGTATCACTATATCCTGATCGAGGAACACCTCGAGCAGTAATTGTCCTGAACACAAAGGGCACATGTATCAAGTTGCACGGGGCATCCTGTAAGTTATGTGTGAATTTTAGACTAAGTTACTGCTAGTAAAATAGGAGAGAAAAGGGTGGGTTGGGTGAGGTGAAGTGGATGGAAATTTGAATTCTACTAGGGGATTCTAGCAGGTCAAAAATGGTAGAGCGAGGTGAGAGCAGGTAAATAAGGTAGAGCAAATTCTCCTGGGAATTTAGGAATGGTAAGAAGTGGGGTTTTGCAGTGTACAAGGAAGGAAGGAACTCAAATATACAAATTATGCGCACGAGGTACAATTAATATAACACAGTAGTACTATTTAAAAAATAAAAACACACAAATACAGCACAGTAGTACAAATGAAATGATAAACACACAGTACATTTAATATAACAATAGAATTGTCCTAAGTCACGATATTAAACAATACTCAGTATTAACAGAGATATTATGTTACTTAAAAAACTGGATGTAAGGATAAGAATACAAAATCAAAATTTCTACTCAACAATTCCTTTTCTGTTGGTTGTACGAATTTCCAAAAGCAGCGAAGGCACAGAGCAGCGATGACAGAGTAACACGACCGTTCACTTCACTCGCTCAGTCTAGAGTCTCTAGACTGAAGGAGTAACGTATATACCTAGACACACTGGGTATGAAGGAGTGTAAGGAATACAGTAGTAAGTGAGGAAAGATGGATGACGGTACAGAGTTGACTAGACACATTCGAGTTGCCTAGATACATTGGCTTTGAAGGAGTGTCAAGTAGTACAGTAGCAAGTGGGCAAAGATGGATGACGGTACAGTGTTCCAGATATGACCGACTGTTTATGTGAACAATTATGAAGACCTGTTATCATTTCCATTAGAAGGTTGGACGAGACTGGAACCTGCCATGCTTTTCCACCTCAAAACCTCTCCTACCCCCGACGTTCTTTCCTGTATCAGTCTCAAGTTAGCGTAAGGTTCGGGTAGGTTAGGTTAGGTTAGGTTAGTTTAGGTTAGGTAAGGTAAGGTAAGGTTGGGTTAGGTTAGGTTAGAATAAATGAGGGAGACATGACTTTAGTGAAAACAGGTAACTAGACAATTGAAAAGGGGTTCCAACTTTATCAACATTCCTTCTTTTACTCACCTGAGGGAAGAGGAGAGAGAGTGGGAGGGGAGGGGAGACATGGAAATAGGGTAGAGAGGAAGTGAAAGAAAGAGGGAGAGAATGAAAGAAAGGAGAGGGTGAGAGATAAAACGAAAGGAGGGGAGAGAAAATTATTCGAAGAACAGAGCGAGAAAATGAGAAGGGGAGAGAATAAAAGAAAACGGAGAAAATGAGGAAAACGAAAGAGAAAGAGAGGGAAAGGGGAGGTAAGATAACGTGAATTGTAAGTTTGGATTGTAGAAGAAAAAAAAAAACAGATACATTGGCATATAGACTGAAAGAAGAAGATATAAATATAATGAGAAAACGTTCAGAAATACTCAGGTATAATGGTAGGTGGATGGATGTTCACATACTGATGATACAACGCTTAGTTTGATCTCTATTTATACTGGAAACGTATACTGAGTGTACGACAACTCTTACAATCTTTCAGGGTATAAGCAACAGGTCGAACGAATTTTTAAAGTCTTATTATACAGTGTCATTACTCGCTAAAATACGGACACAAATACCTTCAATATTAGTGTAGCGACCACGAGGCTGGATACATAGCACCTCAATATGAGAACAATAGTTTACCTTGCACTCCAATAACCTAACACTGTCTCAGCCATTGCTTGCTTCAATAGTACCTGTATCCACGATATACAAACATTACGTCCACTATACTAATACAACAACCTATAATAAAGAGGTTTGAGATACCTGTATAAACACAAACTTTCTATACAAACGTTTCATTCACTCATAGCATAATCAAAACTGCTTTATCCTCCGTTTCAGTACATTGCACGTCATATAACCTGGTGTTTGGCTCCATTATATACCGGTTGAATCAATAGAATGAGTGGTTGGAACAGAGCCAGTCAGTATTCGGACAATAAACCAGTACTTTTATCCCTTGTCAGGTCTCAGCTTACTAGCAGAATTAAAGGGTTTCTATCCCATTATCAGTACATTTTATGACAATGTTTGATGATAGGTTTATGCTTGCTTCACTCGTCCTAATATAACCCAAGCTACTGATGGCTATTACATCTTTCTTTCCCTCACATTGACTTCTGAACTTATGAAGGGTTACAGTAATACAGGATTATGGGCACTGAGGCACACTATCATACAGGTTACCAAGTTAGATGTATATTTTACAGATCAACCTTTTCAGACTAGATGTAAACCCGAGTCTGTTCACACTAGGTGCCCCTGCCTGGATTCGTACCCTACCCAAGACAGACATACAGACAGCAACACTAACGCTGACCCACTGTGCCATCACGGCTGAAAAATCCGACAAAATGACGGTACTTGTGGATGGAGGTTATAATAGCACGGCAGATGGCAGCACCGAGGCCATAACAACGTAACGGTTGTTACAAAGTTGGCGAGGCTGAGGTCTTTATGTGTCCAGAATCTCCAGACAACTATAACAAGTTCAGGGTCTCCCACTCCACCATATAATTCTTTTGTCTTCCCCATTTTAACCTTCGTCCTGGGGTAGGCGTTTTTGACCCTCCAAAATTGCAGGCAGGTTGGAGGACGGAGGAAGCCCAAACTCAAATGGAGAATGATGCAAACCAAAGGTGCCAGTGTGATAGCCTCCTGAGTAGCCTGGTTTATGGGGTCAAAGTTTGTCCACACCGGCCAGTCTCACACTATATCCGGACCTGAGTGGTGGAGGTGGTGGAGCCATGTAACATTTGGACGTGAAGAGGAGATAGTATTGTGTAGCCACTTGGACACATGTGTTGTTGACTATATAGTGGTGTTTTACCCTTTCAGTACAGACGTGACTCACATGTACAGTACCAAACCAATGCTACCATTTGTATGTGAGAGAACTAATACTCTGTCATGCTCGTATGACAAGGGTGGAAGATAAAGGGACAAAATGGCGCAATCGCTCCTTCTCAAGTAAATATTTCTCTACAAGCAATGGAAACTACCCACGGCTAACATTCATAAAGGCTGAAGAAACAACTTAAATATTATCGCGTTCTCACGGTTCGTCTTGCAAGAGAATGCCCGATAAATGAAGCCAATAATCATACAAATGTACAGTTTCCAAAATATGAATTGCTACAAATCTTGATTTAACGTTAACATTATTAACATCCATTACTATTTATAGGGATCATAAGGATGTAATACAAAAGGATATGTACATTTTCTTCTATATTACATACCTATGATCCTTCCAAAACAACTATAGTTGTCACAATTCATATTTCTACCGCCATTAAAGGGTGGAATATTAAGTAACACATTTCACGAACTTAACTTGACTTGACTTGATCTGATCTTGCCTAACACTTTGCAACAGTCAATAGTTCAGTAGAGATATGTAATCATGACCACCTATTCCAATAAATATTTTCATTACCCAACCTGACCTGACTCTACTTGTTCCAATAAACTTTTCATTACCCAACCTGACCTGACTCTACCTGTTCCAATAAACTTTTCATTACCCAACCTGACCTGACTCTACCTGTTCCAATAAACTTTTCATTACCCAACCTGACCTGACTATACCTGTTCCAATAAACTTTTCATGGCCCAACTTGACCTAGCTATACCTAACTTGGCCTGACCATACCTATCTCAATAAATTAACTTTGATTACATGCCTAATAACTTGACCAGACCACATCAAAATCCAATAACTCTTCATTACCCAACTGAGACCTGACCATACCAATTCCAATAACCTTTTCCTACCAAACAAACTTGACCTGACCTAACTTTTTTTTTTTTTTTTTTTTCCTGACGAGGGTGAACTAACCTCATGGAACCAGACGAGGGAGGTGGCTGGAGGGTTGGCGTCCACTGTGCAGGTGAAGTAAACATCGTCTCCCTCCTTCAGTAGAGACGCCTTCAGTGATTTACCCATGGATGCCGTCACTGAGGGAGGGTCTGTTGGGGTCATCAAGAGAAAGAGGGAGAGAGTGAGTGACTGGGTTGGTTGGTTGGTTGGTTTGTGGGTGGGTGGGTGAATGAGTGGGTGGGTTGGTGGTGGGTGAGTGGGTGGGTTGGTGGTGGGTGAGTGGGCTGTTTGTGGGTGGGTGAGTGGGTTGTTGGTGGGTTGGTGGGTGGGTGGGTGGTTGGTTGGTTGGTTAGGTGAATGGGTTGGTTGATGGGTGAGTGGGTTGGATGGGTGAGTGAGTGGGTGGGTTGGTGGGTGGGTGAATGGGTTGGTTGGTTGGTTGGTTGGTTGGTTGGTTGGTGGGTGTGTTGGTTGGATGGGTGAGTGTGTTGGTTGGTTGGTTGGTTGGGTGATTGGGTGGTTGAGTTGGTTGTTGGTGGGTGGGTGGGTGAGTGGGTTGTTGGTTGGATGGGTGAGTCGGTTGGTTGGTGGGTGAGTGGGTGAGTGGGCTGTTTGTGGGTGGGTGAGTGGGCTGTTTGTGGGTGGGTGAGTGGGTTGGTGGTTGGTTGGTTGGTTGGTGAGTGGGTTGGTGGTTGGTTGGTTGGTTGGTTGGTGAGTGGATGGGTGTGGGTTGGTTAGTAGGTGAGTGGGTTGGTTGGTGGGTGGGTGAGTGGGTTGGTTGGTGGGTGGGTGAGTGGGTTGGTTGGTGGGTGGGTGAGTGGGTTGGTTGATGGGTGGGTGAGTGGGTTGGTGGATGGTTGGGTGGGTGAGATGGTGGGTGGGTGAGATGGGTGAGTGGGTGGGTGAGTGGGTTGGTGGATGATTGGGTGGGTGAGATGGTTGGTTGAATGGGTGAGTTATATAGTTGGTTGGTTGGATGGGTGAGATTGTTGGTTGGATGTGTGAGTTGGTTGGTTGGATGGGTGAGTTAGTTGGTTGGATGGGTGAGTTAGTTGGTTGGTTGGATGGGTGAGTCGGTGGGTGAATGGGTGAATGGGTGAGAGAGAGGGAATAATGGTGAGAAAGTAAAGGAAATTAAGAGTGAACGAGTGGGTGTTTGACTGCTAGGCTAGACCAGTCCCACTTCATCTCACTCCCTCAACCCACTCATCCAATCCCTCTCACCACTCCCACTCATCCAATCCCTCTCACCACTCCCACTCATCCAATCCCTCTCACCACTCCCACTCACCCAATCCCTCTCACCACTCCCACTCATCCAATCCCTCTCACCACTCCCACTCACCCAATCCATCTCACCACTCCCACTCACCCAATCCCTCTCACCACTCCCACTCACCCAATCCCTCTCACCACTCCCACTCACCCAATCCCTCTCACCACTCCCACTCACCCAATCCCTCTCACCACTCCCACCTACCCAATACATCTCATCAATCCCACTCATCCAATCCCTCTCACCACTCCCACTCATCCAATCCCTCTCACCACTCCCACTCACCCAATCCCTCTCACCACTCCCACTCACCCAATCCCTCTCACCACTCCCACTCACCCAATCCCTCTCACCACTCCCACTCATCCAATCCCTCTCACCACTCCAACTCACCCAATCCCTCTCACCACTCCCACTCACCCAATCCCTCTCTTCCTGCCCAGCCCACTACCCCATCCCGTAAAGTTTGAAAGCCAAGTGAAGTATACGATAAATTTAGGATGAGGTGAACGTGCCTCCTCCCGGTCTTCACTTCTTTATAACAATTTCCTGACGACCTTAAATGGATCTAGAGTTTATGTACCGTAACTATAAACAGCGCCACTAAACAGACAGACATATATATATATATATCACCTTTATAACTACTCTCTCTCTCTCTCTCTCTCTCTCTCTCTCTCTCTCTCTCTCTCACTCGATCATTTCACTCACTTGCATCATCTTTCCGGCCTTCCCTCTCTCCCTCCCTCACTCACTCACACGCATCATTTACTGTAGGATTATATACTGCCGGATTAGGGAAGAGAGAAAGGAAGGAGAGTACGCTGCTGCTTCAAAGATAGCCCTGTAAGATGAGGGAGAAGGCGAGAGAGAGAGAGAGAGAGAGAGAGAGGTGAGAGAGACAGCAAGCACAAAGGGAAATTGAATGATGAAGGAAAGAAGTAGTTACAGTTGAAGAATTGAAAGATAGTAGTGAGTGAACCAGGCAGAGAGGAAGCTGTACAATACCTACGAGCGGCGCGTGTCAATATTCCTGTCAACAATATCCCCCCCCCCCCCAGCACCCCAACCCCTACCCCTCCCTCTTCCCCGGTGATATTGTGTTGGGGTCAGAAGCTGGAAAAGTTGTTGGGAAGGACTAGTGACGGTGAAACAACCCCAATAGAGCAGTATTTATGGCACAACTTTTGTCTTGTGTGTGTGTGTGTGTGTGTGTGTGTATAAAAAGGTCCAAGTTAGGTCAAGCTTTGAGAGAGAGAGAGAGAGAGAGAGAGAGAGAGAGAGAGAGAGAGAGAGAGAGAGAGAGAGAGAGAGAGAGAGAGAGAGAGAGAGGTTAGCTACATATAATTTGGTTACACTGCATTAAATTTGATATGACGAAGCGAGGAGAGAGAGAGAGAGAGAGAGAGAGAGAGAGAGAGAGAGAGAGAGAGAGAGAGAGAGAGATATTACTTTACACATAATTAGGTTATACTACATTATATACCTATACCTCACTAGTGTTGGGCAATAAGGGTACTACTCACAGTGGACGGTAAGCAAGGTGGAGTTAGTGATGGGTGAGCCTGGTGATGCAGGGTTGGCAGCTCGACACGTCACGTTCGCACCATTGTGTTCTTTACTCACGTTCACCACCAACATGGAACTTGTCACTCTCCCGTACACCGTGTTCTATGTGGGGACGTGGCCAGAGAAAATATTAATGTGTAGATTGTTTGGAGATACAGTTTAATATTGATAAAGAGGTTAATTTTTTTTATTTTTTTAAGAGGTTTAATATTTAGTGAGATATAGCGAGATAAATAGCTAAAAAGGTTAGATGTATATAGATGGATAAGGAGCTAGATATAGATAGCTGCAACAGACAGATATATACAGACATACAAAGATCGAGAAATAAATTGACTAAAATATCACATGCGTCCTAAAAAAATTTCATGGATACAACACATGGGTATTAATACAGTTCTTTTGTGTTGCACATCTATCTTATCAAAGTTTATACAACTTACGCATCATAAAACACCAGGAAACTGAATAACTAAACACAAGAATATACGAACTGGTGAAACTGGTGTAGGTTTGTGTTCACATTTGAGGCAACTGCTGTTTAAGACACATACCTTCTAAACTATATATATATATATATATATATATATATATATATATATATATATATATATATATATATATATATATATATATATATATATATATATATATATATATATATATACAGTACTATAATATATTTAACCTATTTACAGCAGTTGATTGTTTCCCTCAGCTGTTCCTGTACATGAATATCTACTGTACAAGTACTCAATATGTAGCATCATCTTCGTTGGATACAGCCATAACAGAAACATTATATAATTTATCCACACTGTCAAAATAAAAAAGGAAAGTCCACCATTACAAAGAAATATAACTGTCTTTAATTCAGAATACTTATGAGCATGAAGGGAAATACATGTATTTATGCAAACTGAAATGGAATTTTGGACTACATTGTCTTACGAAATATAAAAGCCGGCTTCATGAAAATAAGTAAATTATGTCACTGCAACATTTACTAATTTCGTTAAGAGGATCTGCATAATTATAAAAACATAGTAAAATATATGAAGCAATCTTATTTTATATTTATATATATATATATATATTTTTATTTTTTTTTTATTTTTTTTTTTATTTTTTTTTTTGCAAAAGTTGTATGAAAACTTTCCACATAATTATGAACATTAATTTTAGAAGAAAACAGTATTTGTTCCACAACTCCGGTAAAACCACATTGTTGATTAGGCCGCAAGGCAAAACAAAGCTATTGTAATGACTGTGTGTGTGTGTGTGTAAAGAAAACAAGATATACGCTATTCTACAGTAGTTACACCAATTTCAACCGAAACCGTTTTACACGTAACTTTGCTTCGATATTACGTGTATTTACGTTAAAGACGACATTGAAGGTTATGTACAGTATTTATGAGTTACCCACTCCTACATGTAAATATTGTTCCTATGATCCAAGTAGGAAGAGGTACGAAAGGAAAGGAGTGTTTTGAAATGTATATCCGAGATATCTCGGTGGTAGACTGGTAGGGTAACATTACACACAGCTAATGGAAGCGATAGGACAGGCGATCGATCCCGACCGTTCAACATCACGTAAAAATATCAACACTGCCTTGTTATAGTCAAGTAGTAACCTCAGCTGTTACCACTAGGTGTACAGTGGTTAAGTTCTGTACGAATGGACACAGACATGCATATTTGTATCCCTCATCATACTATGACAATTTACCGTGTTCTATCATGAAACACACAACAAAGCAAACAAACATGTATATAATATTTTTCACACACAGACACATAGACACACAATAACTATAACTGAACATGCAACACACACACGCAATAATCACTATAGATGAACATGCAATTCCTCTCTCTCTCACATTCTCTCTTTGAGCCCTGGTTTCCACGGGCCGTGTACAGATCGAAGCCAAATCCGGGCAGATAGTGAAGTAATCTGCACCTTTTAGCAGGAGAGCGCGGGATGCCACTCCACCACCCGTGTAAACATTGGGTGGAAATACAGCAGCGGCGACCACACACACCACCACCACTATCATCATCGTCATTTGAGCAGCGCCGAATAGTAATGGAGTATCAGCCTGGCATTTACACCCCTTGTTGTTATAGTAGTCGATAAAAGTTTGGGTGTTGCTTCATAACTCTCACAATTCCACTCTTTGCTTTATAATAGTTTGTTCTTTTATGTGTTACAATTCCTCTGTTTGCATTGCAGTATTATTTTTGACTTTACAGATTATATATTTTATGTTCCTTTTGCTTAATGTCTCGACACTGGACATAGTTTTCATGACAGTTACCGAGGCCCATGTTATCACCTGCGGAAAGCTTTCACTGCAGGCGGCAGGACACGTTTATATATGTAGGCCTATGTAAATATATGTCCCACTTCAACACGTCACAGCAAACCATTTTAACCAGTTTTATGCCATATATATCTCAAACATTCATTCACAATCACCTAACAATTAGGTCGCCACACAAAATTGAATTAGAAGGCAGACTACCTCAACTGCAAATTCATTGGAACAGGTGGAAAAAAAAACAATTATGTAAAACAGTATGGTACGCCCGCTTCACAGTATACCTTTTTTATATAAAACATTTATATCATGAATGAAACGGCTGCCGGAGGGATGATGAAAAGTCCTGTGTGCTCTTTACAATTTTTTTTGCTATGCAGTCAAATGAAACGCTCTGCTAAATTTGGTGAATATCTACCAAGCCATAAATGAGTAACTTTGTTAAACACTCATTCCTCTGTTCTTGTTGTTGTATTCTTCACAACAATAAAATCGACTGGAGTTGGTAGGAATACAGCTGCAAATGAATGACACTGCCAAACTGAACTCTTTTTGACGACATGACAGAGAAATACACTGTCCCTCACGCACATACAGGGATAAAGGGAGAGTATACTTTTGGTACATACATTAGAGCACCTTGATTCCTCCAAAGTATACCAGGAAACAGGACCAGGTTAACAAATGTAATGGTGGCCTGTTGATGGGAATAGTTTGGAGGAATCATTGTATCTAAAATTGCCAAAACTATACCCTCTCCGTAATAATAAAATGTTCTAGTGTAGGTGGTGCATGTTTTCACTACATTAAGAACTGTACTGTTTTATTATTACAGGAGCAAATCGTTTGGCACTTTATATCGGCCAATGGTAAGAGTGATATAGTGGCAGTGGGTTTGTTTACATTCCAAGCTGTCGTGTGAATAATTGGAAGACATGGTAAGACTGTGTAGATTCTATTATACCCTATATATCGTGTGAGTGAATATGTACAGTCGGCAGCACAAGTTCGCTTCATTTCCTCCTGTGTATGTATTAGATATAGTGATGTTGTAACACAATTTGAATGCAGAGGTGACTGATATACATTTCGTAGGGTAAATTACTGTACATATGCTGTTAGAATAGAAAATGGTTCAGAATACATCTTTCTGGTCATATTTGCATTATCAGATACATGAGATGGACGCGAATTTATGCTGCCGGCTGTACATACAAACCGACCAATATATTTACATTTTAATCAAACTATATTATTATTAGGAGTGTACCCACATTCACACGTAGAAATTTATTGTTTCAGTTAAATGCACAGACAACTATTCCTTTGATAGTATTATGGCGAAAAATATTGCTAAGGCCCCTTGAACATAAATAAAAGTAATAACCTACTTTTTCCGTAACTCAGCAATAAAGACACAAGTAAAGTTTTATGTGTTGGCGCAGAGAGCGAGCGAGGGTTCCGGCTTTATTGTTCGTAAATACTGAAATTTTTCTCTCTTTCAGATGACATCGACGGAGAGACACGAGTTGCCGAGACGACGGACATCATCTTATTGCTGGTGGGGGCTGCCTCTCTCTTCCCCTCACATAATAATAATAACCTCCACCTATATAAATAAAAGGGAATGTGAATCAGAGTGAGTGATTGTGTGTGTGTGTGTGTGTGTGTGTGTGTGTGTGTGTGTGTGTGTGTGTGTGTGATATAGTGAGTGGGAGTGTGTGTGTGTGTGTGTGTGTGTGTGTGTATGAGATAATAAGTGAGTGTGTGTGTGTGTGTGTGTGTGTGTGTGTGTGTGTGTGTGTGTGTGTGTGTGTGTGTGTGTGTGTGTGTGTGTGTGTGTGATATAATGAGTGGGAGAGTGTGTGTGTGTGTGTGTGAGTGTGTGTGTGGGTGTGTGTGTGTAGGTTAAGAGAAGCTCGAGAAATCTGCAGTTGCATGTACTTATCTAACATTTCTCCTTCTCACAACCTGACCACTCGTAAAAGGACATAAATATCACCCGCAAAATTACACATTAACTTCATTGTACTTCTTTCTCTGTGTGTGTTTATTTCAGTGTCAAGGACGGGAACCACTCGTGTAATTATGTACAGTTGTAAACAAAACACTGGGATAGACTTTCTGCAGTAATTATGTTTGTGAAGCAAGCGAATATGGAATTATTCTCCTTGTGTGTGTGAGAGAGAGAGAGAGAGAGAGAGAGAGAGAGAGAGAGAGAGAGAGAGAGAGAGTTACTTATATCAATCACACAATAATTCACAGATTATGAAGAGAAAAAATTACATAGCTACACACACACACACACACAGACACACACACACACAGAGAGAGAGAGAGAGAGAGAGAGAGAGAGAGAGAGAGAGAGAGAGAAGCCATGCAATTTCATCCACTCAGTTATATTCGGTGAGAGTCAAGAGCGCGTGGTGGTGACGACGACTTAAACGCACGCGATGACCCGTTTATTTCCACACAGTGTATATACCCGTAAACCCCCACCAACACTCGACCCATGTCAATAAACCCACGCATAAAGACGTCCGCGAATAGAGTCGGCAATTGGTTGGGAGGGGGGGGGGGGCTTTTGTTCCCCTCGTGAAGTTGCCGGTTCTGAATCACGCCATGAAACAAAGAACAATTAAACTAAAAGTAGTGAGGGCAATTGCAGGGAAATTAATTGGCCCAAACTGACCAGAATTTTCCCCCAACTTTGCACTACGAGGAGTAAAGGGTCAAAATGCTATTATTCTTTATCCAGCCACCAATAACCCTTGATAATGGTGGTGGCCTTGAAGCTCTTAAAGCGTTCAATATGAAAGCAATTAGGAGCCTTTGTATTGAGGTGAATTGTACTCATAACCATTTCTCGGTTTTTATGATGAATACATTTACGATGCGAGTTAGTGAAAACCAGTAAGAGACGAGTTATTGAAGAGACGAGTTTTATATACTTGGCCATGCTTGAGTATATCCATCAAACTGATTAAGTCATTAAAGCATAACAAATGTTGTGAGTAAATCCATCAAAAAGATTCACTCATTAAAGCATAACAAATGTTGTGAGTATATGTTGTGAGTATGACAATGAAATTGATTAAGTCATTAAGGCATAACAAATGTTGTGAGTATAACCGTGAAATTGATTTAAAGTCATTAAGGCATGATTAATGTTGTGAGTATATCCATCAAAACAGATTAAGTCCTTAAAGGATTATTAATGTTGTGAGTTTATGTTGTGATTATAACCGTGAAATAGATTAAGTCATTCAGGGATGATAAAATTTAAAGTTGTGAGTATAATAATAATATGCCTCAAACTCAGTTATAGAGGAGCATTTATATTTTTTCTCAGATCAGAGCGAGTTAGGAATTAGTGATGGGAATTTGTGACTGGAATTAGTGATGGTAATGGTCAGTAATAAACGAGGCTTGTCCCAGATTGTTATTGAACACATATAGTCATGAAGTATTACAAACTATTTTTTTTTATTGGTAGTACTACATCCTTCTGCATACCTACACAGTACCGTACTATACTAAACGATTAATTTTGAGAATGTTTATGTAATACAGTGCCTCACATCACCTACTGTAGCCTCTATCGGGATTCGAACACACCTGATAATGCACCCTGGCAGCCTCTCGGTCACCAACGTAAATAAACTACTCGGCCATAGCAACGATAGGGTAGGAGAGGCACTAATTTTAAGGGGATATTTTCTTGTTGGTAAATTGGAAGGCTATTGATTCCTCCGAACTATGCCCGAAAACAGGCGGCCTCCATGGTACTGATAGGGGATCTGTTTCTTGGTATAGTTTGTAGGAATCAGAGACCTTCCAATTCACCAACAAAAGAATTTCCCCTTAAGCTCTCTTAATTGACAAGTGTTCAATGCATTTATAATTAATCTAACTTCAAGTACCGCACGCAACTGTTGTTAATTAACGATGCACCAAAACAGAATAGTCGTCCTCTCCGTGTGATAATGAGCAATGAGTTGTATAGAGTGTAATGAATGACTGGTGGCCACATCTTCTGCTGGAATACGAAGACTAGGGGCCGAAGGAAAGAACATGCATGGTGTTGACGATGGCCTGGTATCGGTACAATGACTCCATAGCTATACACACTGTAGAGCCATCGCAACGGTACCAAACCATGACTCCATAGACACACTGCAGAGCCATCGTAACGGTACCAAGCCATCGTCAACACAATGGATATTTTTGCTTCTTTTATTACTCATGAACTACTGTAGTGTGATTCATGAGCCTCAGAGTGCTAACTAAGCCTTGATGCCTCTACTCTCATTATTTTTCCTCCTCGTGTTCATTATAATCTCTTAATATTCTGACGTGGGAGTGTTGGCTGCGACTCGTGCAGATGTTCATATAAACGTTAAGTCTTTCTGCCCCTGGAATACTGTAGGTTTTCTTGTCACAATTTAACTCGTCTGATGTTAGTCTATGATGTCCACTGTTGATAAAAGGTTAACTGAAATAGTCCATAACCTGTTATTCACGGAGGCTTCTATTTGACCAAAAGAATTGTATGGTAATAGAGAAAATGCAAAAGTTGACATACATAATATAATGGAAAATACCTGCATGTGTAGTCATAGACAGGCTAGAATCCCTTAAGCCAGGTTCATAAGAGAGTAGACGTGAAAGTGTGGGAGGCAGAAATGCTAGTGTGCTCGGTGATAAAAGCTTTGCAGTCAGTTAGTTTGTTGGCCTGGATGTCTCTTGTGTGTTTGGATCAGCACGAACATACCCAAGCTCGTCACCAACACCGTCTTTTGTAAGGGATTAGACGTTTCACTCTGTCGTATTCAGTGGTTATAATAAAGTGAACTAAAAGAAAATATTGTCATACGTCAAAATTACATTCATATAATTTCAACAGAGTCACACAACACATATATATAGCTACTGCAGACAAGGTACTCTTCAAATCAAGGCACAGAGTTTGTTTTGATATACAGATTTCCTACTCCATGTTTACAATCTTACAATCAAGTTACTGTAAAATTAATCTTAAAGAGTTCATATTCGTATACCATATGATCACTTCCTCTTCACACTTTCTTCACATTCTCAGGACACAACACCACTCAGAACCGTGATTACTCAACTTTACAACCTTCCTTCCATATACATTTACCTCACCATCATCCAAATACACTCACCATAAACCTTTACCCACCACAAGCCCTTATTCATTACCGGAACTACAAAGCCATTCACTCACTCAACACACGCTAACACTCATTCACCAGGCACCCTCCCTCACCCACGCTTCCTGTTCACTCACTTCACACCCTCACATAATTTATTTCACACACATTTACTCACCTCACAGCTCTCACCCACTATACTTCCTTCAACACATCTCACTCACACTCTTCCTTCTAACTCACCTTCAGACCCTCACTCACTCACTCACACACACACACATACTCACACAGCTTCATCCATCCCTCTCTCTCTCACATCCTCACTCACACACTCATACACACCCCTCTCTCTCACACCCTCACTCATACTCACACAGCTTCACTCACCCCCTCTCTCTCTCTCTCTCACACACACACACTGCACACTTTTCCTTCCCACAAGTCTCACACTCCTGCCAGCACCTCATTACCCTCTCCCGCCTCATCTTCTTCGAGGTAAACCAACACTTGCTCTAAAACGGACCATTAGTGTTGTTCATGCAAAGGATAATGTGTGTGTGTATGAGAGAGAGAGAGAGAGAGAGAGAGAGAGAGAGAGAGAGAGAGAGAGAGAGAGAGAGAGAGAGAGAGAGAGAGAGAGAGAGAGAGAGAGAGAGAGAGAGAGAGACGATGAATATATAGCAATTTTGTGAGTGTGTGTATGTGTATGTGTGTGTGTGTGTGTGTGTGTGTGCTATAATTTGATTAGTGTAACGTAGTAAGAGGCTTAAGTGATGTGTGTGTGTGTGTGAGTGAACTAATGTTTGCATAATGGTAATGCATGTTTGGGGAGAAGAGTGCTATGAGAATATATTGTATGTGTGTGAGATTGTCATGTCCGTGTCCTGTACATAATAAAAGCGAGTATCATCATTCAGTGTCACACGATATGTCAGGTGCTCACACACACACACACACACACACACACACACACACACACACACACCAGAAAACACGAACATCTCACAAACCAAACACGCAGAGCACACACACACACACACACACACTCAGGAACACCTTCACAGATGCCCGTAAAACACAAGAGAGACAAACACACCGAGGCAGGCACAGATAAGTTGGTTGGTGTTGAAGGCAAAGAAACACAACCGAGTAATCTACTGTGACACTGTTTGTATTGTTTGGTGTTGGTAATTAGTTTCCTTGCGCCTCGAGACTGTCAACACAATTACCTTACTATTTATCTGCGCGAGGCACCAACCCAATTCACACATTTTGCTTATTAACACATTTTTATCTATTTTTTTTTTCCTGTTAAATCCGTGACGATGTAGCATAAAGGTAGATCGATCGAGTACCCGTGTTGGGGAGTCTAGTAGTAATGATTGGGGATACGAACAAAACGACTACTATCAACTCGGGTTAGTGTTCATATGTATATATATATATATATTTTTTTTTTTTTTTTTTTTTTTTTTTATGTTCCGACACTGGACATATGCTTCATCAAGCCCGTTGCCGTGGCCCAGGTCAACTGTTGCTCACACACACACGTCACGACTTCCGAACTGGTACCCAGCCACAGAGGGAGGGAAGTGAGGGTAATTCCCAAATACTGCAGCTGTTATGGTACCAGTGAGGGTGTTTTACGACGTTCGGTGGCCTTATAGTTAGTGCCTAACACTCAAATCGGAAGAGTAAATAATCTCAGGCCCTCACCTGAGAGGATCGATCTCCCGACCTCTAGGTTACGAGTCCAGAACACTAACCACTCGGCCACCTCCCCTACATCTCCTATATGTTCTCTCCTCGCTGTTAACTTATGCTTATTAGTACGTGTTGAGGTATAGTACAGTTTGAGTTACTGCACGCATCCATACTTACTTTGCTCGAAACACTTACATGATTCTTAATCCTTTAAACTTTGGAAGGGGCTGAGGGATGTGTATATAATTTTGACGGACAGAGATTTCATATTACTTGATGAAGGATTTATTTTAACATAAATCATTAACTGTGATATCTGCAAAGAGTCTGATCCAAAACAGCACTTGACATTCATCTAATTATTTACTATGCAAGAGACTGAAGCAAGTTTATGCTGTCAGCTGCAAAGCTTATGAATAATAATTTGATAAAATTACCCCAACACTCAATTCTAAATCTTTATTCACTTCTAAGATCACAACCCAAATTCGCACAAACTATTATATTTCTCTTGTCGAAAAAATATGTTATGTGATAAAAGTTTGGTGTGTTTCCGAAGTATTTGTGATGTACATCTGACAATCAGGAGAGCAGCTCATAAACTTGTTTACTTCCGGGGTGATATCTTCTCAGCCAATTGAAGATGTTTTTCATTTACAGACTTTTTCTAGATATATTAAATTTTATCACTCTTTCCATTTGCTCCTGTGTGTGTGCTGTGTGTGTGTGTGTGTGTGTGTGTGTGTGTGTGTACAGTAAAGTGAGAGAAAAAGACAAACACCCAGATATTAACTTTTAGACAGAACAAGAGACAGGCAGAACAAGAGACAGACAGGCAGAACAAGAGACAGACAGACAGAACAAGAGACAGACAGGAGGAGAAACAAGACAGACACACACACGTCAGATACGAAGACAATACCACATAGATACACAAAGACAAGAGTGCTGTTGTTCCGATCAAGGGTAACTATTGGTTCAGTATTCATGCCTGCCACACCACCACCACCATCACTTCACCCATTATTCAGTATCCAGGGTAATTACTGCAGGGTGTTTGATGAGACACTTCCTCCCTCCCTCACCATTATTACCCTTTGTTCCCTACCTAATTATGTATCCAATTTATATACAGATTTTTATGTTGTTTTATACAATCTTGTACTGGCTATAATACTGCATAATATTTATATAACAGTAATTTATCTTAGACTTATTCTGCACATCTCCTATTTTTCAGTTTATATAATTATATGATTTTTGTTACAAACTATTTTTGTCTCACACTATAATCACATATTTTGCATACGATATTGTTCACTGTTCTCATATAATCTTTCGTATCGTATAACACGAAAAGTAAAATTACGTTTGGGATTTAATTATCCACATAAGTATAAACCATTAAGGACCCTATGATCGTGTACGAGAACTGGAGGCTTCTGTTTCCCCCTGACTATGCCACGAAACAAGCTCCTTCCATATAGGTGGTGTTTCGTTGCAATATTTGAAGGACTGGTTTACCTCCAATTTTCTGACTACATTACAAGATCCCTTACATGTAGTCTGCGATAAATTAAGCTTAGTTCTGTACTTAATTATGTACCGTATTTATATAACTTTTTTGCAATGATTATCCTCACGTAATGAACCATATTTATCCTCCCTCTATTATATCTCCTTGTTCTCTCCCCTACCCTCATCCACCCTTCTCTCGACTAGACTCTTTTCTGCCACCGTCCCTCTTGATTACTGTACACTTTGGTAGTACCCTCTTATACTGTTGTCTTCCCTCCTTACCATCCCCCACCCACGACTCGCCCAACTATCTTCTATCTCTGCTTCTATTCTCTCTTGATTACACTCCAACACTATACCCTCTTCTTATTTTCTCTCTTCCCCTCTCTCCTACTTTCCCTCTCATCTACTTACTACCCTCTCACTATTCCCTGTCTCTCCTCTCACTATCTCTGCTTCTATTCTCTTTGATTACACTCCAACACTATACCCTCTTCTTATTTTCTCTCTTCCCCTCTCATCTACTTTCCCTCTCATCTACTACCCTCTCACTATTCCCTGTCTACCCTCGTACACTTCCCCTCGCTGCCATCTATCCTTCCCTCTCATTCACCCCTCTTATTACACTGTTCCCTCATTGCACCTCTCGATATTATGTCCTCTTTTCAACCTCTATCCCGATTCCTCTCATTTACTACTCTCTCTCATCCGTCTCCCCATCCCATATTTATTCACCCTCTCTCCCTCACAAATATCCCTTTCCCTTCCCGTGAAATCCATCCTTCCTCCCTCACCTATTCCCCCCTACAATTCCTCCCTTTAAACCTAACACCTCCGGATGGGTCACACTCTTCTCCCTTATCTCCGCCCCACTTTATTTACCCTGTCCTCATATTCGTATGCATCACCACGATTTATTTACATCTGTTGTTCCCCTTCCCTTGTCGGGTTTTTTGGGGCCGAGTTCCTCCTTGTTTGTCGCCGTCCCTTCATTTCTTTTTTTTTTTTTCCTTTTATACTTACTTCCCCTATTCCTCCTCCTCCTCCTCCTCCTCCTCCTCCTCTCTCTCTCTCTCTCTCTATCTCTCTCTCTCTCTCTCTCTCTCTCTCTCCTCTCTCATCTCTCTCTCTCTCTCACCGAGTTTTGTGGCCGAGCACCCAAGTCGAGGAAGCGATTTGCATCCCGGGTGGCGGCCTAGACGACGTGATTGACTCAGTGGACGAAGTGGACAAGCCTGGTCCCCGACAACACCACGTACGTCATCCACGTTGGAACCAACGATGTATTCAAGACCAGATCGAAGAGCTCCTCAACAAGTACCGACAGATGATTGCGAAGTTCAAGAAAAGACGAACAATATCATCCTTTCTGGAACTATCCCCCCGCAGACAAGCAGACACCCGTTTCTTCAACACCGCCTACTAGTATCAACCGACGACTTGCCAACATCTGCAACGAGGAGAACGTCGATTTCGTCAACACATGGGACAAACTTTTATTTTGATGACTCGTTGTTCTCAGATGATGGTGTCCATCTGAATCAGGTAGGAGCAGCCCGTTTAGGACGTTGCTAACGACGCGGTCATCAACCATCGTACAAAAAACGGGACTGCCCAGGTACTTCAAGGTCAAGTACGTAATACGAACAAACAGAATAACACGGGCAAACACGCAGTTACCCAACGAAATAGTCTAAGGTTTTTTATGTTAACGCTCGCAGCATCCATAACAAATTCACAGATCTAGAGGAAATAACGCTTACAGAAAATTATGATATTATTGGCATTACAGAATCGTGGCTAAATACTGAAAATAGAGACTTCCTAGCAGAGTATAAATTCCTGGCTATACAATATTTGAGAAAGGTCGAACTAATAAAAGGGGAGCGGAGTACTATTATATATATAAAGATTGACCTCAAACCGATCCTATATCAAAGCCCCATATCGCTAACGTAGACACACTATATATACTCATTAGAAATAAATTTGGGATGAAACTTTTGTTAGCTTTACTATACAGACCCCCAGCTCAACCAGTACAAAC
>JAWQEG010008083.1:5000-19352 GCA_033782935.1 Petrolisthes cinctipes
ACGTTCCAATTCACCAACAAGAGAATCAACCCCTTAAAAAAGTCTATAATCTCCTCAGCACAGAAACTAGGAAGGCGAACAGTGGTTGATGACGACGAGAAGTGTACACCTGAGTTCATAAATTCGCGACCACGTACAGTTGGACACATGAATGGGTAGTACAGCCCAAGTGAAAGATGGTCAATTTCTCCCAATATCAAGTTCCTTAGTGCCAAATAGGAGTCTCAAATGGGACAAGTATCTTTCACCTGGGCTGTACCAACCATTCATGTGTCCAACTGTACTTAGATGTTTATGCCATTTGAACTGGTAACATTTATTTGGGGAGGAATCAGAGTAGGTTGAACACAGTAGAGGGACATGATACAATCTTTCACCTACAATGACACCTTCCCCATGCACACGACGTTACCAGCTCAGATAACATACACATTTGGGGACGTGGTCGCGAATTTACGAGCTCTGGTGTACATACATGTTTGAGACAAGAATGTAATAAGTCGAGATATGATGAAAAAAAAAAAAAAAAAAAACACACACACACACACATGACGGTGGATTATAAAGAAACACACATCGGATTGTAACATTTGAATAGCAACAGCAGCAGCAGCAACAATCTAAGTAGTTATAAAAAAACACCCAAATGATACCAGACGATTTAGATTATCATAAATTATCATGAGAGAGAGACTACAGTTATGTACAAAAAGAAGGAGAAGGAGGGCAAGTAGGAAGATTGCAAAAGGAGGGGGAGGAAGAGGAAGATTTCAAAATGATGGATTATATATTATTAAATGACTACGAATATCAAAGAACACACACACACCCACACACAAAAGCACACAAGCAATCTTTCTTATTATGACGAGATAGGTTATAATATGGGTGAATATTCTCAGACACTCACACCACCACTACCACTACCACTCACACCACCACTACCACTACCATTCACACTACCATTACCACTACCACTACCATTCACACTACCACTACCACTCACACCACCACTACCACTACCATTCACACCACCACTACCACTCCCACTACCATTACCACTACCACTACCATTCACACTACCACTACCACTCACACCACCACTACCACTTATACCACCACTACCACTCACACCACCACTACCACTACCACTACCATTCACACTACCACTACCACTCACACCACCACTACCACTTACACCACCACTACCACTCACACCACCACTACCACTCACACTACCACTCACACCACCACTTACACCACCACTCCCACCACCACTACCACTCACACCACCACTACCACAACCACTCCTACTCGGCCGGAAACCAAAGAGATAACGAGTAGATGAGAAACACTAGTAGCTTGGAATTTCCTTCAGACGATTGGGTGGTAGTAATCATTTTTTAAATCTATTCTCTCGACAGCTATCATACACTAAAAGTCCTCCAAAAAATATTCTTAATTGACAACTCTGGTGGAAGGCGCACTTGACTCTGAAGGTCTGTGTGTGTGTGTGTGTGTGTGTAGAGCTGGAGTCATGGGGTACAGATGACTAAGCAAAGAATCGTCATTTGGGACCGGTTTTTTAAATATTTACATATATCTCTATAAATGTGTGTGTGTGTGTGTGTGTGAGTGTGTGTCCTGAAAATTTTGACTGAATTATAATTTAAAATAATAGATTACAATAATAATTATTATTATTATCATTATTATTATCATTATTATTATTATTATTATTATTATTATTATTATTATTATTAGTAGTAGTAGTAGTAGTAGTAGTAGTAGTAGTAGTAGGTGAAAACTAAGTGAGTTATTTGTAAAGATGTGGGAAGAGAATGAGGGAGTTATTAATTCAGGTCATGTGCCTTACTTAGTACTACAGAAACAACCCAGGTAGCCTTAAGAGGAACACACACACACACACACACACACACACACACACACACACACACACACACATTTACAGTAATAATAATGAACAGAAGCACATGCACACACATACACCCATCGTACAGTAGGATACAAGACAAAGTCACCAAAATACACACACACACACACACACACACATGCCTTATCATAATACCTATTTGTAAATTGTTTATTTTAGAACTGCACTTGTAAGTTATAGTTTATTGATGAGGTGGACTGAGGGAGGATGATGTTATTTTTTTCTTTCATCAGAGAGAGAGAGAGAGAGAGAGAGAGAGAGAGAGAGAGAGAGAGAGAGAGAGAGAGAGAGAGAGAGAGAGAGAGAGAGAGAGAGAGAGAGTTACAAGGAGTTACAAGGAAAAGAAGTACCCTAGGGGACCTTACGATCCATACAAAGAGGGTACCTGTGGGTTTAGTTGCGCAAGAAGGCGACCGTCCTCGAATGTGTCATGTGAAACCATCAAGGAACACTCGCACAACGGCTTAAACACCTAGACGGTGATTTAAGACTTTGTCTAATCTGGACTTGAACTGATCCACAGAGTTGCTGTTGACTACATCAGCAGGAAGCGCGTTCCAAGTACCGCAGATGCTGTATGTAAAGAATTTACCACACAGATCACGGTTGTATCGCTTCAGTTCAAGTTTGTAGCCATGATTCCTGGTTGTGCCCTCACTGAGTTGGAAAATGTCCCTGTAGTCTACATTGTCAAAGCCTCGTAGTATTTTAAACACTTCGATAAACTGACCACGCAGTCTCCGGGTTTCCAAAGAGAACAGGTCTAGTTCTACCAACCGATATTTATAGCTCTTGTGTCTTAGAGAGGGTGTAAGTTTGGTTGCCCTGGCTTGCACTCGTTCCAATCTCGCGATATCCTTTCGGTAAGAAGGACTCCAAAACTGGACTGCATACTCCAGGTGCGGTCGGACAAGGGAATTGTACAGACAAAGTACTATCTCCTTGTTCCGATATCCAAACTGTCGCTTTATGTACCCTAACATCCTTTGGGCTTTCTTCTCAGCCTCAATACACTGCTTTGAGAACTTGAGGTCGCTGGTGATAGTTACACCCAAGTCTTTCTCAGTATCAGTGCTTACGAGAGCATTGCCCTTAAGGTTATACTCTATTCGGGGGTTTCTGTGGCCTATATGCATAACTTTGTATTTGTTCAAGTTAAATGGCATTTGCCACGTTTCAGACCACTCCCCGATCTTCCTAAGATCTTCTTGTAAGCGGGTAGTATTTCCTTCTTTCGCGACATTCATACCAAGCTTAGTATCATCGGCGAATTTGAAAATCTTGGCAACCATGTCACCATCCATGTCATTAACATAGATGATAAACAGTAGTGGTCCCAGAACAGAACCTTGGGGAACACCGCTAGTAACGGGCACCCACTCTGAAAACTGTCCATTCACTACCACCCGCTGCCGTCTGTCACTTAGCTAGTTCTCTATCCAATTTGCCACATTTCCGTCTATGCCCAGTGCACGCACTTTCCGAAGGATGTACTCCATCATCTAAGAATAATGATTTATCATAATAAAAGTTGTCCCAGGTGTTTACGTAACCGACTTCTTCATTAATGCAAAGGGTAGCGAGTCTACGGTTTATACTACTAGCGCTGTTAATAAATCGATTGTCTGTCTTCATTCGAGGAATTATACCTGATATAACTATTCTGTTTGATTTCTCTTTTAGTGATCTTATCATATGTTTATATTTACTGAGCAGATCTTCGGAACGTGTTCTTTGGACGTCGTTTGTCCCTACGTGAACAACATATGCTGTGTTTTCTGGGGCCGTATTTGATATTTGTTCAATGGCAGCTGTTACATCATCCACACCACCACCAGGGATACAGAAACGTTTTCTGGTTTTAGGTGCCCAAGCACAGAATTCTGTAAGCTGGCCACGAATTATTGAGTCACCGACTATTAACTAATTTGTACTGAGTTCTCGGGTGGAGGCGAGGACAAGGAGCGGTGTTGCCAAATCTTCACCAAAACAAACCCATTGGTATCCATCATTCTTTATGATACATTTAATGTGGTAACCCCTCTAAAATTATAGTACTGTATTTTATGTATCTTCAGTAATTTTTTCCTCTTTTGATAGTATCGACGATTTACTTGTAATTAATTATTTATTATAAATAAGTAAAAAAAAGTATCAATATCTTTATAAGTAGAAGACGGAAATTTATTGCAGGCAATTGTCGACTTTCTTTCCACACCACCATAGAGGTAAAAGTCCAGGTGCGTTTTTTTATAGAGGTCGAAATCATCAAAATTTGTCACTGTGCAAGAGCGCTGCTTGACTGGCGAGGTGAAGGTAGGATTCTCGGCATTTTCTACCGTATCGTTCTTCTTGTTCAATTTCGAACAAATCCTCTTCACAGTTGCTACAGACACGTTGGTTGCCTTAGCTGTGCGAGCAACTGCCTGCGAGGGATCCAATATGGGTCCTCTGTTTGCCTTCTCATGGAGGAAATATCTATTTACATAATAAATAATTTCCTTTGCTTGGCTGTGGAGAATACCGACGCGTCTGGGAAATGTCTCGTCCATGGTGGCTGGTGCGAGAAATTAAGAGAATGACCAGGTGAGGTGACTGACATGTGTGAGTACATGCGTCCTTGACCCGCCTTTACCCCTTTGTCCCAACTGTGGCAACATGGTAAAATTAGTATGCCACATGTTGTATGTTTTATTGTTGTAAATATACTTACAATGAACCTAACATGTTTTTGTGGATACTTTGGATACATTGTATTATTTATCAAATTCTTTAAGCTAACACCATTTGGTTTATATATCAAGATTTTATTAATGTGGGTTTGTTTTGTTGATGATTTGGCACCACCGCTCCTTGTCCTCACCTCCACCAGAGAGCTCAGTACAAATTAGTTTGACTATAGTCTAATTTCGGGCTCGTTATCTGTGTCACCTGATTCTGCCAAAATATGGAAACGATTCTGACAGGTTATTGGGATAATATTTCTGGGAGTAGGACGTACGTTATTTCTTACTATTCTGAAATTATCATCACCCTGAGGGGGAGCGGGGGTCGGGTCGGGTACTGGTACGGTATTGGTAATAATGGCTGGTGTATTCTCCTGGGTAGTTTGCTGTTGTACACCGACATTCAAGGTCGCAAATTCTTGCAGTGCATCAATCTTCGTTGTCAGGGAATCGATTTTTAGGCACGCCTTGTTTAATTTTTCATTTAATTCGGCTCGTATCCGGCAAAATCGACAAATAAGTTCGTCTATGTTTTCAAATATGGAAGGTCCGAACCTACCAGTACATATACCACATGTATGTTGAGGTGCCATATTGGAGAGGATTGAGGGGGGGGGGGAGGTCTGACCTTGTGAAGGTAGGGTTGGGGTGAAGTGAGGTGAGAGATAAAGGACGGTTGGGTTTTAGGTAGGGTAGCCTAAAGTGAGGTGAAGGGAGATTGAAGGGTACAGGTGAGGTAGGGTTGGGGGCGAGTTAAGGTAAGGTGAGGTGAGGTGGGGACAGGTGAAGAATTGGAAGGTGAGGTGAGGTAGGGTAAGGTAGGTCAGGGTATAGAGTTGGAAGGGTACAGGATTTAGGCACGCCAGTAAAAACGATAATAACGGTAAATACAAAATTAATATAACGCCTTGGGTTGGAAGAATTCCGTACCTCGCAAGTGTTAATAACGAACAATGATAAAATTACTATAACGTGTACTTCATAGGATTTACGAGAGGTTGCCTGACAAGTACCAAAAAGTATTGCTAGAATGCCGTATTTCTTTTGGATTTGGAAATATACGGCATACACTTTCAGACACACGTACTGTATATAAATTAAGTATATTACAAAAACGTGCTAGGTTTAAGAATATATCTTTAAATAGATATGTATCGGGATTAGTATGTAGACTATACTCACAGCAGTAAATTAAACATGGATTGGAATTGAAATGCGAGCGTGATTATTTTCTCTAGTGCTTAGGAATTCTATTTTTAGATCAAATTGAGTAAATAGATGTAGGTAAAAAACTAGTATACTTATGAAAACAAATACTTTTTAGATCAAATGAATAAATAGTTGAAGATAATACTAGTATACTATACTTATGGAAAACAAATACTCAGCACTTCCGATGGGTCAACGGGTGGAAGGGTTGGAGGGTTTGGGTCAACGAGGAGCTCACTTAGATACTGATATGAGGCGAATAGAGAGAGAGAGAGAGAGAGAGAGAGAGAGAGAGAGAGAGAGAGAGAGAGAGAGAGTTCACAAATCGTCAACAACTGCGCAAAGCGAATATCATAGCCTGGTAAATTCGAGAAAAGAATATGACTTTTTGTAACCCTGTGTTTTTGTCATAATAATACCAAGACCTACATGTATATTTTGTGAAACCTGCCGAGTAACGCAGAGTAAGGAGGAGGAAGGAGGGGAAAAAAGAGGAGGAGGAAGGGGAGGGGAATGTGAAGTAGGAGGGAAGAGGAGGAGGGAGGAGGAAGAGAATGTGGAGGAGGGGGAAAGGGAGGTGGAGGAAGGGGAGGAGAAGGAGGGGGAAGGGGAGGTAGAGGAAGGGAAGAGGAGGTGGAGGAAGGGAAGAGGAGGAGGAGGGGGAAGGGGAGGTGGAGGAAGGGGAGGAGAAGGAGGAGGGGAAGGTGGAGAAGGAGGGGTAAACGGAGGAGGAGAAAGAAGAGGAGGAAATAATTTTTAACAGATTATAGAGGTTTTCAAACAGGAAGAGAACACGTGAGATAGGAGAAAAAATGATAATAACGTGAAAAGAAGAAAAAGAAGAAGGGGAAGGAGGGAGAAAAGAAGAAGGAAGAAGAGAAAGAGAAGGGAGAAAATGCAGAGGAGGAGAGGAAGAGTCAGAAGAGGAGGAGAAGAGAGACATAATTAAGTGTGTGTAATAAATTGAGGAGAAGAAAAAGAAGAAGGAGGAAGAAAAGAAGAGGAAGAGAAGAAGCAGAGGATAGACCAAGTGTGTGTAATAAATTGAAAAGAAGAAGAAGGAGAATGAGGAATGATAAAAAGAGGCAGAGGAGGAGGAGAAGGAGGAAGAGAAGAAGAGGCAGATAAGAAGGAGAAGGATGAAGAAAAGAAGAGGAAGAGAAGAAGGAGAGAATAGACCAAGTGTGTGTAATAAATTGAAAAGAAGAAGAAGGAGAATGAGGAAGATAAAAAGAGGCAGAGGAGGAGGAGAAGGAGGAAGATAAAAAGAGGCAGAGGAGGAGGAGAAGGATGAAGAAAAGAAGAGGAAGAGAAGAAGGAGAGAATAGACCAAGTGTGTGTAATAAATTGAAAAGAAGAAGAAGGAGAATGAAGAAGATAAAAAGAGGCAGAGAAGAAGGAGAATGAAGAAGAAAAGAAGAGGAAGAGAAGAAGCAGAGGATAGACCAAGTGTGTGTAATATATTGAAAAGAAGAAGAAGGAGAATGAGGAAGATAAAAAGAGGCAGAGGAGGAGGAGAAGGAGGAAGAGAAGAAGAGGCAGAGAAGAAGGAGAAGGATGAAGAGAAGAAGGAGAGAATAGACCAAGTGTGTGTAATATATTGAAAAGAAGAAGAAGGAGAATGAGGAAGATAAAAAGAGGCAGAGGAGGAGGAGAAGGAGGAAGAGAAGAAGAGGCAGATAAGAAGGAGAAGGATGAAGAAAAGAAGATGAAGAGAAGAAGGAGAGAATAGACCAAGTGTGTGTAATATATTGAAAAGAAGAAGAAGGAGAATGAGGAAGATAAAAAGAGGCAGAGGAGGAAGAGAAGAAGAGGCAGAGAAGAAGGAGAAGGATGAAGAGAAGAAGGAGAGAATAGACCAAGTGTGTGTAATATATTGAAAAGAAGAAGAAGGAGAATGAGGAAGATAAAAAGAGGCAGAGGAGGAGGAGGAGAGGAAAGACCAAGTGTTAGCTACGGATTCAAACTCATTTTTACTAAGTGAAAAACTAGTCTGACATCACCAAAACACTTGTGGGACTATTTAGACATCTGATGTACACGTAAGCACATGCACAGGCAGTATGTGTGTGTGTGTGTGTGTGTGTGTGTGTGTGTGAGTGTCTGTGTGTGTGTAGTATGTGTGTTTGTAGTGTGTTTGTTTGTTTGTTTTGTTTGTGTATGTGTGTGTGTGTGTGTGTGTGTGTGTGTGTGTGTGTGTGTGTGTGTGTGTGTGTGTGTGTGTGTGTGTGTGTGTCTGTGTGTGTGTGTATGTGTGTGTGTGTTTGTTTGTTTGTTTCGAGTGTGTACGTGAGTGTCTGTGTGTGTGTAGTATGTGTGTTTGTAGTGTGTGTGTGTGTGTGTATTTGGTGTGTGTCTGTGTGTGTGTGAGTGTGTGTGTAATAAGGAGATGAGAGAAAATAAAGAGAAAATAAAGAGGGGAAGTTGGTGAGGGGTGAGAGGTGGTGGGGGAGGGAGAGGGAAATAATGTTTCTATCCTCCAAAACATGTTAAGAAATAGATGTGTTGTTTTGTAGCATAGTTTGGGGAATCACTAGCCCATCAATTTACAGACAAAGAGAGAGTTTTTTTGTTTGTTTTTTATATATGTTTCGACACTGGACATAGGCTTAATCAAGCCCGTTACTGTGGTCCAGGTCAACTGCTGCTCACACACACGTCACGACTTCCGAACTGGTACCCAACCACAGAGGGAGGGAATTGAGGGTTATTCCCAAATACTGCAGCTGTTATGGTACCAGCGAGGGTGTTTTACGACGTTCGGTGGCCTTATAGTTAGTGCCTGAAACTCAGATCGGAAGAGTAAATATTCTCAGGCCCTCACCTGAGAGGATCGATCTCCCGACCTCTAGGTTACGAGTCCAGAACACTAACCACTCGGCCACCTCCCCTACAAATTATCTAAACCTGCTCTGTATCGCAACTAACCCCAGACGATGTAATTCAATTGATGAGAAGAGAAAGAAAGCACTGGCTACACTCTAAGACTTAAATTAATTGAGTAGGAAGTACAGTGGTGTTGGTAAATCTGGAGCAACTATAATTCCTCTAAACTATTTGCAAGCTATAGAGACCACCACTATTTTATTTTTGTCGTTCTTTTATGTCCCTGTTTCCTATAGCATGTTTTGGAGGTGGAGTGAAGGCGGAGGTTCCAATGTACAAACCAACCAAATATGTACCATGATACCCTTAATTCAATCACTTCAGTCTCAAAGGAAAGAATAAATAAAAAAATAAAATAAATAAAAGTCCACTGCAAATTCTAAAGTCCCAACAACCCCCTTCACCTTCCACCATTCGACGACACACACACACACACACACACACAAACAAACACACACACACACACACACACACACACACAAACACACACACACAAACAAACACACACATACACACACACAGGAAACTGAGACACGGAAATGCAAGAATATATACTGTTGCAACGTCAGGAGTTCAATATTTAGTGATGTTGACAAGTGTTGCTGTGTGTGTTGGTGTGTCTTGGTAAATAAAGCAATGATTGTGGGTCCATTAGTGAGTTATGGTGGGTGTGGGGATGCCAGTCTGTCTGTGTGTGTGTGTGTGTGTGGGAGGGGGTGGGAAGGGGATGAAAGAGATACCAACCCAGTTCATTCGTTTATTCGTTCATTCATTCGTGCCATATTTGCCTTTATGTTCTCTTCCACATTCACTATATTATTAGGTTGTCTGCATCTCATTCTTTCCTTGCCATTCATTTATTTATTTTATTTATTTATTTATTTATCCTTGTTTCGACACATTCTTCAATTTATTTTTATTCACATTTCGCTTCTCCAGGCATATATCCACATACATACACTACACATTCACTCACATCCATCTTTCCATTCATCCATGCCATTCTAACTCACTCACATATTCATTCATCCATCACCAACCCACCTGACTTAATATCTCTCATTCCCCTTTCATATACCTCTCTCTCTCCCACTCATTCATCTCACTCAACTCACCTGACTTTAATACCTCCCATTCCCCTTTCATATACCTCTCTCTCTCCCACTCATTCAGCCCACTCAACTCACCAACCCACCTGACTTTTACATATCTTATCCACCTCTCCCACTCATTCATCCCACTCAACCCACCTGACTCTCACACCTCCCATTCCCCTCACTCCCACTCATTCATTCACCTGCCCAATCACACTCACCAACCATTTTTACACCTCCCATTTCCTTCTCTGCCTCCCTCTCACTCACCTACCCACCTACTTTAATAAATATCCAACCCCCTCTCTCCCTCCCACTCATTCATTCAGCCCACTCACTCACCTACCCACCTGCCTGTCTTTTTACATTTCCCCCCCTCCCCCTGTCTCCCTCCCACTCAAGCCCTCTTCTCCCCTCTCATCTCAAGCACACGAGGGGAAAATAATGAGATCAGAATGAAATAAATTCCTGTGACGATGAAACACTCGTCTAATATTAGGCGGAGGTGGTCCTATCTAGATTTGGCCAGTCACCCTTTGAGAATATTCAGTGGCTTAGTCAACAACAACAAAACCAAACAATAACAAAACCAAACAACAACAGCAGCAACAAACAAACTAAAATGAAAACAACAAAACTAACAACAAAACCAAACAACAACAACAAACTAAAATGAAAACAACAACAACAAACAAAAATGAAAACAACAACAACAAACAAAAATGAAAACAATAACAAGCAATAAAAAAAAAAACAACAGCAACAACAACAAACAAAAACAACAGCGACAACAACAACAAACAAAAATAATAACAAAACCAAACAACAACAAATAAGACCAACAACAAAAATAACAACAAACAATAACAAAAACAACAACAACAACAACAACTAACAAACAACAACAACAACAACATGGAAAAGAATAAAAAAAAATATATAAAATCCATTAACCTAACCACCGTATAAGAAGATTGATATATAAAACTAAAAATAAAACTATATAATATTGGAAGGCGAGAGTCAACCCACGTATACTGTACAGTCATCAGGAGAAAAAGAAGAAATGTTGCGACACGCCTTCTGACATATACAGCTTCTAAGAAAAAAAAAAAAAAAAAAATAGAAAAAAAGGTAAAAAACATGGATGGATATAATGTTGAAACTGTGGCATGTACTATAAATATAAAACTGGAAAAGAAAAACCATAGACGGATATGATATTGAAACTGTGATATATATATATATTTACAAAACTGACGTATTGGTTTATATGTACATTAAAGTGAATGGAGAAGGTGTTTGTATATTAAGGGCCGATTCCACAGTCGATTTGTTACAGCCCGAACAAATACCATCACCAACATGGTGAAACCCTTTACAAATAAGCCTTTCCGATTCCACAGTCGTCTGATCTTTGGTTTGCGAGCCAACAAACTTGGTGGCCGCGCAAACAAATCCCCGGGCTCTAACCGGTAGGGTTGGTACACCTGAATGGTGGATATTGGCCATATAACTATAACAAACTCGCACCGAAATATGAATTGTCACCTGTGAGCAGAAGGAACTTGGAAGAGAGAACACATGACGAGTTGACGACCACAATTTCTCCTCGTGACAAGGCTCCTGCTGCTCTAACTTATCACCAGTTAATTTTCACTAAATAACATAAAACTTGAGATATACTGATGTTAAATATATTTCAAATACATAAATAATGTTTTAATAATACATTTGTCTGCTGTCATAGCGGGTAATTTGATTAAAAAGATCAAACAAACTGCACAAATTATACCTTACAGAAGATTGTTCTTGGACGTGTCTACACTAGTGTTAATTTGAGTTATAATTAGTTCCCTCTACTCAGTTCCAAGTACTTGCATAGCGTTATACCATAATAAATGTTTCACAGGCTTATCTATAATGAATTTGGAGTAACGTGTTGGAAGAACAATAGATGTAAAGTAATGAAGTGATGTGATGCTTAGCAGCCGAGTTGAAGCTAGAGTTGCCAGGTCCGCTTGACGAAATTTCCCCAACTTCAACATCAGATTTTCCCCTTTTACCTCAAATATTTCCTGTTTACTCTTGAAGATAGTCGTATATTTCGTCTTGTAGAAATTTCCTCATTTATTTTTCAATAAACTTAATATAATTTCCCCATTGCTACCTCTAATTCTTCATGTCTAGGGAAACTTTTCCATACTTGGCAACATTGGTTGAAGCACAGCCACAGAGCTACAAACATAGAGCGATCGACCCTGTGTTATTAGATAGGGGAGGAGTGTAACCACAGTCGATCGCTCTATGTGTATAGATAGCTCTGCGCTTTGAACTCCCGTACGTTCTTGTATAGTATGTTTCTATCCACAGTTATTGACATTTCCCTGATTTGTAAAGCATTGTATCTTGTTATTTAATTATGCAGGTTTTGTTAAATCAATTAACAAGGCTAAGATAATGTCCATACGGAAAATTATGCAAAGAAATTAAACTTAAACTGGTTTATTAAACAAGACAAATATATATAACTGTAATCTGTCTCCCTCTCCCTCCACTTACCTTACATACATACATACATATTACTCTAGTGTGACATTCATACATACATACATATTACTCTAGTGTGACATATATACATACATACATATTACTCTAGTGTGACATACATACATACACACATTCTAGTGTGATATGCATATATACACACATATTATTCTAGTGTGACATACATTCATACTGAACAATGTGAACATAAAATACTGATCATAATAGAGATTAAGTACGTTGTATATATATATATATATATATATATATATATATATATATATATATATATATATATATATATATATATATATATATATATATATATATATATATATATATATATATATATATATATATTATAAGAAGGTGACTGTGGATGAGAGCCAACGATAGTTTTGTTTATCTAACTCATTTCACCTATTAACCGAAATGTATTTATATTTAATCAGCCATTCACTGATATATCGGTTAAAGAAATACTTATTCATATATTGTGAGTCACTATAATGTAGTTAATATACAATATCATCAATGAAAGACCGAATAAATGAAATAATATCTTACCCTGGCATAAGCTATCAGGGCTGGCGGGTTGAGGGGAAGGGCACGTATCATGGCCGCCAACCCACTTCCGGTGGTGACACGCCAGGGGGGGGGGGGGGGGTTAAGCGCTCTATGTTTGTAGCTCTGTGAGCACAGCAGACGACAGGCGTGAATTTACTGCGATCAACAGGATTATCGTAAAAATAATACAATCTTGCTATTTTTCCTTGTTTCTGGATGCCTTCTATAGAAAACAATGAACATGTATTATACAATGAAAAACAATAATTTGGTATGCAAATAATATAAATATTTTCAATAACATATAATTAGTAAGTTCAGTTGGGCAGGTATACCCTTCACCAAAGATCCATCACCAAAGTTCCAATAATGCTTATGATTTTGGTTGGCGCCCTAACAAACTGGGTCCCGAAAAACGACTGTGGAATCGGACACGTTACCAAAGGTTTTCGTTTGTTGGCTAGCCAACAAATAATGACGACTGTGGAATCGGCCCTAAGAGTCATAGTGTTAATAGATCTGATAGTTCCTGTGTACGTGTGTTAGTGACCTGTGTGTGTGTACTGGGTTGGCTTATAATTGGGTTGGGTTATAATTGTGACACATGCCTTTCACACACACACACATACATACGAGAAAAAAATGCATACGAGAATAATGGCTGTGTCACAAAATCTTTTACGTGATCTGCGCAGGGTATAATTATCACGAATATTCAGAGTGGCGTGAGAGAGGGTAGACGGTAGCATCTACATCCACAATCAAATAACCACCGACACTTTCCTTCAATCATGCAAATAAATCAGTATCATATCAAAATATAATCATACAACAACACCTTATGTCAACTCAACCCCTTCAATGATTACTATGAGGTGCTACAAAATCATACACGTGTTGTTCATCATTACCAAGATATTTACTACGATGGAAGGAAAGTGTTGGTGGATATTTGATTGTGGCTGTACATCGTCAAATTATTGTATAACTCCTGTAGTTCCTAAAGTTCTTATCTCACTCTGCATAAATTTTTTTCAGAAACTCCTACCTAACTAACTATTTTGATCGTGTATAGGTGAGGTTAAGAAGGGAATTGGTATTTTTGTAATAATTTGCACACACGTACAGTACCTACTTAAATTCTGCGGTGGCATCTCCAATCAAGACTTCTTAATTAATGTTATTATTATTATTATTATTATTATTAAAATTATTATTATTATTATTATTAAAATTATTATTATTATTATTAAAATTATTATTATTATTATTATCAAAATTATTATTATTATTATTATTATTATTATTATTATTATTATCATTATTATTATTATTAAAATTATTATTATTATTATTATTATTAAAATTA